>CM039120.1:51403710-51429070 GCA_022036555.1 Microstegium vimineum
CTTTTAAAGCTTTCGCCCTCGTTCTCTTAAAAGATTAACCCGGAGATGGTGGGATGGACTCTAAAAGTCTTATATGTTGGTCTAATCCCACCTTAAACAACCAAGGTGGGACTAAACCCTCACAATATCTCATTAACACACATGGGGCCACTACGGGCCAAAGGGGGCGGATGTGACACTCTCCAATCCTTTGAGAGATTGAGCTCCAAATTTCCCATTAGAGAGCAGCCCAAACTGTTTCTTCATTGCCTAGAGCCTGGTTTGTGTTCAAGTCGGTGGATTCCCATTCGTTACTCTTGGAGCTTGCTCCTAGCCGGCTAGAGCGTCGCCCGTGGAGCTTGTCAACTTGTGTGGCAGCCCCGGGGGTTTTGTAACCATCTTATTGAAGCTAAGAAATCACTCCTCACTTTAAGAGTTCACTCTCTTGATTTGAGAACGAGAGAAGGGCAAGCCTTGTGGGGCAAGCCTAAGCCTTGTGTGGCGAACCTCAACAACGTGGCTTAGGCCAGCCTGGTGGCGACGCTTGAACCACGGGATAAATCTTGTGTCACTTGTGTTTGTGTTATTTGTGTTGCTTGCATTTGTCCTCAAGGTGATTTTTAGAGTTTGGTCCCGATCTACTTGGTGGTGCAGCTCTTACCACTTTCAAGTGGTGCTAGAGGTTCCCTACACCTCTAGAAAGGTTTTCATTCAAGCACAATTTCCATTCTAGTTATACTTTTTGAATTGTGCTCAGTTCTTGTCCTGGAGGCCAGCACTGTCGGGTTTTTAGAGCAGCAGTGTCGGGCACCTGGGAGTGCGGCCCCCAAGGGCCCGGCAGTGACGGCCCTGTACTGTCAGAAAGTTGGCAAGTCTATTTTAAACAGACCTATTCACCCCCCTCTCAGTCTTGTTGGGGCGACATCAAGGTCCTTTCACCGCCGGAGATGAAAGTCTGGGTTCGGTCGCGAAGAAGCGGTCAAGGAAGCTTGGGAGGCGATCAAGTCGTTACGCGTGGGAGACACGCATGTGCAAGGGCCAAGGCGCAGCACTCCTAAGCAGTTCGAGAACGCAACGTTCAAGGAGGGGCGAGGCGATCAAACGACTTCGCCGTGAGGATCGGCTCCATCGCCGCGGAGTGCGCGAGTTGGGGGGAGGACATGGAGGACGAGTGCGTCGTCAAGAAGATGTTGCGGTTGTGCATCGAGGTTCAACCAAATTGCTGCTCCATCGAGATGTTCGCCGACTTCAAAAAGATGCCGCTTTGGGGGAGCCGTCGGCAGGCTGCGCGTGGCCCCAGGAGCGTTGCGGCGGCGTCGAGCTTGGTGGAGAGCGCACAGGGCAGCTGCTGCTCACGGAGGAGCAGTGAGAGATGCGCTGTCGTCCAGCGACGCAACAAGGATCGCGCACGTTCGGGCGATGGGGCGAACAACGGTTTTGGGGGCGACCGTGACAACGACGACGGGGGAGCAGCGTGCATCCCGGGCGGCGAGCGAGTCAGGCCGACGCGCTCGCAAGGGCAACCTACAACTGTGGGCCCGTGGCCACTTCTCGAGGGGTTGCCCCAAGCCAAGGGGAAGGAGAACGCGGGTTTTTTCGCCACGCGATGAAGAGTCAGCGCTTCTGTTTGGTTGGATCGCAGGTGGAGTCGTGGTTTAGGGGAAGATTATTAAATAAACCACGCCGTCTCGTCTTGTCCGTGCATGGCGGCGTGCGTGTGCGTGTTAGAGTCGTTGATGGCGCGCGGGTACGTGCTCGTGTTGGTGTCCATCGACAAGGTGCGTGTGTGTGTGTATAGGATTGATGCGTATGTGCGTGCGTCAAGTTTGTTAAGATCTCAATCGAGTCCGGGGACGTGCGTAGAGTCCGGGGGACGTGCGATGAGATCGGGAAAACGCAGCACCGTGTCTTGAGCCATCCATTGTTTCAAACAAAGCCAGGTTGTCCGCCCCCGTTTCCCCCGCACGGCTTCCAACCGACAACCGCCGCACTCCCTCCCATTCCATCCCACCGCCGCATCCCTCTCTCTCTGCCCAAACCAGTCCACGCCCCCGCATCGCGTGGTGGTGGACACGGTCTCGCGTGGACTCCCTCCCCCCGCGCGATGATCCCGGCGCTACATCGCTTCGCCCCATCGCTCCCTTCTCCCTCCCCGTCGTCCCCGCATGTCGCCCGGCTAAGCACACTCCCTCCCCCGCGCGTCGCCCCTAGCTAAGCACGCCCCAAACCCCCCGGGTCTGCCCCAGCGCATCCCGCTGCCACAGCCAGCGCAACCCAGCCCTGGCCGCAACCTCCGCCCCGCCCTGGACCCCCGTACCAACCCCCCGGGAAAACCCTGGGGCCCCTGACGCGAACGCGGCGGGACCGGCCGGGGAGCGCGTGCAGGGTCCAACCTCGGACGAGGCCGCCGCAGACGCCCGGGCCCCGCCCCGGGCGCCCCCCAACGCCTGCCAAGAAAAAAGGGCAGCCCCACCCCCCCTAAAGGGGTGTTGACCACGTTGCGGCCGCCCCGCGGGGCCCTCCAAACAGGTACACTCCCTGGATCAAAAAAGTTTTCAACAACAAGTTTTACCCCCTGTCGACAAATGTCGTGAAGCTCGTTTGAGTGTCTGAGCCACTAGGGTTAAATAAGATCTTAATAATTGGTAATTTCTAAATATGTTAAAATCTGTATCACTCATCGACACAAGAACGCTCAGGTATACACCCAAATCTGCCCTTCACTGGGTCTGCCCGTGAGTGCGGGCTCCCCCCAAAAACGGAAAAAGTTGCAGTGTTTCCATGACCCCTTGTTCCCTTCCATGCTTTTTTTTTCATGTCTTGAATTAATGTGTCCGTGTGTCCCCCCCTGAATTATAGGGTGTTTGGGTGCAACCAAAATTTCTCCCCCTATAGCTAGGAAAACAAAAAATTATATTTGCTGGGGGATCACTATAAAATTTTTCAATTCTGCGGTTCAAAACCCCCTATCCTGTCGGTTTTTGCCCGGCAGTACGAAAAAGCAGGAGTACTCATCTAATCCGCCTTTTTCTAAAACCGTCATGATGAGTTAAAAACAAAAAAAAAGAATGCATGCTCACCGTCCCCCAACCCGTCCCGTCTACTAAAATTTTCGTATAAAAAGAAAGATCAACCAAAACCACAATCGTTCATCATCAAAAAGGTAAGGGTTCACCAACAATTAAGGGATTGAGAGATTATACATCAAAAAATTGATTCACATATACATCGCAAAAAAAAGGGTTCAACAAATTAGAAGGGTTGGGAAGGGTTACACTCCCAAATTCAGTACACCCCCGATTCATCCCGATCAGTCCATTTCTTTCTGCTCCCCCTGCTGGTTGGATACAGACGGAGTGGATCGTCCCCCCGATTCAGTCCCAAACCCCAGGCTACAAACACACCATGTATTGAGGTAAGCAATCGGGGGAAATAGAGAAGGAGTGGATCTGTGTATTCTCCCCCCTTTTCCCTTTTTGCTCGCAGGGGGGCTGTGCCACGTCTGAGACCCACCCGTCGTCGGTACGCCTCGCGGTGCCCGGCCGGGGTGTGCGCCGCGGGGGCCTTGTGCCCGCGTGGAGTCCGGGGGTCACCCATGCGCGCCTGCGCGGGCGGCCGGGCCCGAACTCCCAGACAGTCGCCGGTGCGCCTCGCGGGCGGCGAGTGCCCGCCCGCCCCCCTTGTCTCGTGCTGGGTTCGCTCGGTCGGGAGTGGGGTGTTTTTTGGGGGGTAAGGGGGGTTTAGGGGGGTCTAAATCGTGGGAAAAGGGGAGAGGAATATTTGGCATCCATTCGAGGGGGTAAAACCGAATGGAAAAAATTTCGGGGTCCGGGGCCTATAATCACTGTCGGTTGGTAAATACACCGACATTACACGGTCCCCATACGTCGGTTTTTATTTTAAACCGGAGTGTTAGGTTTCACTCCCGGGGTTTTGTTTTTCCCCCTATCTTTTTTTTATTTAAAAAGTCAAAAATCGTACTGAAGGGCTTTGTGGGTTCTCTCAATTCCGACATGAGGGCCCGGCAGTGAAAAATTGAATCTGTGTATGTGATGTTTGATACTTTCATTTTTTAGGATACGAGAACGAACTTTTTGGGAATGTATATTTACACAGTTCTGCGGGTTTGATTTAGTTTGAACACATTTGGGGAAATCCTGGCCAGGCCCCGGGGGCATGGGCCAAGGTGCTTTTTGCTCGGGAGCAAGCTTTCATTTGGCCATAAACCAGGTATTCCTTGTTGGACAAGGCTTGCGCGGGTTTAATTTTTTTTATTGTAGTTTCATTAATCATAGTGCTTCTTCCCCTGGACAAATTTCAGTTAAAGAAATCAAATGTTCATCCAAGCTGAATGAGGCAGTGGGAAACTCCGATAAAAACTTGTGGAAACAATGTATCTTTCAGAAAATTGCCCTACTGCAGCAGCCCACTTTCGTTTTTTACAAACGACTGTAGAGGAATACATCATAGGAGCTAGGCCGTTTCAATCAATACATTGGCACCATCCCAAAGTCTGTTTTTTAACTTTGGCAGAGTCATCTTTGGCGCAAGGAAAAACTGCCCTTTTTTTTTGCTCGTTCCTATTCATGTGGTAATTGGTCAAATTCAAAACAAAAAGTCCCCTTTCCCAATCAGCGGCCTTGTTTGCGATATTCAAGGAAAAAAAAGTCAAGCAGGGGGGTAAAAAAGTTCTATAATCAAGATCTTCTAGGAAATTTTTTTGATGTCTTTTTTGGATGTTCAGCACTGATGTTTTTGTTATGCTAGTGCAATAGTATTACCCTGCTGGGAATTTTACTTTTCACAGGGCCCCCTGCGGACACTGTTTTTGTACACCATAAAATTATGCTATCCACCCTTAGGTGAATTCAGAAGAACAAAGAAAGGATCCCTATAATTCTTTCAGCGTGATCCGGCTGCACCATTTTTTTTTTATTTATGGCTTTCAAAATGATGGGCTCTCCCCTGAAAGAAATTGAGATATCCATTTTTGCGACTTTACGTGGGTTGCATTCGCTCGGCCCCCAAATTCTTGTAGCAAATACTTTTTTGATACGGGACTTGAGAACAATATTTAGGGAAATTTTTCATTAGAACTCCCATACTAACAAAAAACTAAATATACTTTGTGCCGAATTTGGCATTTTAAAAGGGTTTTCTCATTTTCTGACATCATGGCTTTGTCTTGTACCAAGTCAATGGAAGTTTTGTGCTATCTGCTATGCATTCAACCATTGGTTTTTTTTTTTTATGCTAATCTTTTGTCATCTTTGAGAAAAAACCCTTTAAATATATCTTGTTTTCCTGAGCGGTTTCGCTGTTTCTGAAGTTTAGGAAAAAAACACGAAGTAAGAAACACCTTTTTTTCAATTTGATGATGTGTTGAAAATTTAAAGTCAAGGTTTCTTTTGATTATGGCACATATTAAAATCACACAGAGTAGTGGTTAGAACTATATTACCCTTTTTTAAACTTGCTTTGCAATCCCCAATTTTATTAAAGGGGCCTTTTTTTTGTATTTCCGATCTTTAATGTAGATCAAACCCAAATACCTTTTGTATTCCGATCTCGATCAAAAGGTGCTGAAAACGCCACACGGGCCCTTGCGGAAGGGAGTTTAACCCTCACTTTTGTCAATATATCAAGAAAGTGTAGCTGTGCGCCGTTTCTTTTTTTGTCATCTAAAAAAACAACCCTTTTAGCTTTTTTGCAGGTTTAGTTTGAATACGTAGCCTCTCATTGAACCTTTAAAATCTTCGAGATTCTTTCTTCAAATTTGCAATGTTCAAATCATCACTTTCCCTGGGCCCTTATTGTATTCAGGTTTCCAAAATCCCAGGACGCCCCCCAGATCATAAGGAAGGAAATGAAGGGGCTTTCCTCACAAAAAATAACCTTTTTTGATTTAATAAATTTTAAGCAGAACTTTTGTAGCATGCATGCTTATTTGACTTCTCTTGCACCGTAGCAGTGAAAAACCTGCTTGCAATCCTTTCTAGAAAAAATTTTATAAAATAAAATTTTTTTCAGTTCTTCAATTTGGATGTTATTAATCCAGGATTTTTTCTTTGGGCTGGACGAAAAAAAGGGTGCTTTCTTTTTTTTCGGAGTAGTGATTACTAACATTTGACAAGCTGGCTCGTTAAGGGGAATTTTTAAAAAATAGAGTGGATATAATGGAAATATAGATATGATTAGGAGGAAAGAGGAACGAACTTCAACGACTAAAACAGAAGTAAAATTTTTCTTCATCTTCTCTCTCGAAGAAAGATATATCATGTATCGCTTTCCTGTAAAAACCTAGGATTGTTCATACGCGTAAACTATAACTGAAATTTTTTTTCGAGTTCTTGGGGCAGTTAAAAAAATGTGGCTAAAACTTGTGATATTTTTCTCTATCACTAGGCATGCAAAAAAATTCCTGGGATTTGATACTGTCCGCTTAAAAATGATGTTGCCTAGGTGGCCAGGCTTTTTTCCGTTGCAACGCACGGATATTTACCCGTAACAAAATACACCTAGTATACAATATACACGTAATGGCTGAAATTTTTCCCTTTGGGTTTTTTTGAAAATTGAAACCACACGATGCTGAAGAGAGGGGGTTCTCAAGCATTCTGAGCTGTGTTTTGGTAAAAAAGAGTTGCCCCTTTAAATCTGGCCCAAGGGGTCGCCACTCGCCCCTCGCACCATTATCCCGATCGCAAGTTGGGGCCCTTAACCGGGGATATACGGCTAGACTGTTTTTTTTTTTTTAAAAAACGTCACCTCGTACACGCACACACAGTGGTATATATTTTGGGTAGTACGACGAAAAAGTGGTGGATATCTCACGCACAAAGCATATGAACGGCGGTTGGGGCTTTTTTTTTTTTTAAAAGACGCCAAAGGGCATAGTCTTTAAAAAAAGGGTTTTTGCGTACAAACGGAAAAAAAAACAAA
Source organism: Microstegium vimineum (assembly GCA_022036555.1). Classification (NCBI taxonomy): domain Eukaryota; kingdom Viridiplantae; phylum Streptophyta; class Magnoliopsida; order Poales; family Poaceae; genus Microstegium; species Microstegium vimineum. The sequence goes on from CM039120.1 coordinate 51,410,632, forward strand.
GCAGAAGGAGTAGCAACAGCGGGTTTCTAGCCCCCCAACCAAAGCTAGAACCCGACAAAGAACTAGGCAAAAAAGGGACAATTGTTTTTTGGCGTTGTTTGTTTTTCTAAAAAGTTTATGCTGATTTATTATGAGAAAATTATTTTGTTTTACAAAATACTACCTCCCTCCAAAAACGCCAAATATGAAAATGTGCGTTAAAAATCTTTATTTGACCAAATTTATTTTTTTAAAGGGTTTAGTTTTGTCTCTAAATAATTTTATTTTGAAAATATATTCTATAACTAATCTAATGAAATTTTTTTTTATATCCGGTGCTGTATTTTTTTATAAAAAATTTTAAAAATTTAAAAATTTATTTAAAGTGAGAATGCATTTTTTTTGGAACTGAATAGGCTTTTAAAATACGGATTGGAGGGCCCCACCCAACTACTTCTGAAACGGATGGAGTGATGCCCTTTACGTATGCATTAAATTTTTTTATCAATTGATAAATCGGTACTATCATTGAATAAAATTTAAATTGTTTTGGTTTCCTAACAACTTTTGTCATGTACCTAAATTAGTGTAAATCTAGATCTTTGAAACCCCTAACAATTTTATAAAATTTGGATAGAGGAGCATTTGCAAACCAGTTGGGGGACCCCAAAAAAATTCGAAATTAAAAATTAACCCCTTTTTCTCCTTCAATGAATACGTTATCCTCTACCTTATGTGATTTAAAATTTAAGTTATTTGTGTCAAGTCTACCTTGTATTTTGTATATTATGCTGTGTATCCCAAATACAAGTGGTGAAAACGTATCTATATTTTCCATCGTACCAAGACCAATCTGTTTAGAGGGGTTTCAAACCCGTTTGTTCTGATTTCGAAAAACACCCGATGTTGTATCCGTATCAAAAATTCTTAAATACATTTTTATGGTTGAAATTTTTTCAATAAAGATATGGATAAAAAAATCAATATAGCATTGATGGGTAAAAGAGACCCCGGTTAGCTGTATGTGAAATTTTAAAAAAATTATGAAAATTTTAGGAATGCCGGAAAGGGGAAGGGGCATTTCAATTTTGCATCATCCATAAATGCTTTCCCTTTTCCAGGGTCAAACCCCGTTGATTTTTCGACGAGCCACGGATAACCACCGGGGCCCGGGGCCGCCCATCGTCCGACGGGCCCCCTCCATCCCCAAAAGCAACCCCAGGTACCTACCCCCCCTCCCCGCATTCGTCTCCGCCATTGCCATGCAACCGGTGACATGCTGCGATTTGCACTTTCTCCCCCCTCCCCCCCCACCGGCGGGGGGCGGCGGCATGGACTGCCCCAAGCGTAGAGCGGTGGGCCCGCGACCTCCCCGAGGAATCCTTGGTGGAGATCCTCGCGCGGGTCCCATCGGTCGCTCTGCCCATCCAAATGGTCGCGAAGTCCTGGCGCGACGTCCTCGAAGATCCTTTCCACGCAAGAACCTCCCCCCCAACCCCTTTCAAGGGTCTTCTCATTAACAGAACAGCACGGGTGCAATCGGTTACGCCCCCCTGCTCGCGAGATCTGCGCCTCCCATATGAACCCCAGCCTCTCCTCCATCGAAATTGCCCGGTTTAAGCGCCTCACCTTCTTGGATTGCTGCCGGGCTCCTGTTTGAGCACAAACAGAAGTCATTGGGCACGTCGTGTGAAACCCCCCCACAAGAAATGGGCGGCGGTTCCCCAAAAGGCCCTCCCCCACCTTCGATGTATATACAGGATCTTAAATTAATGTATTTGGTTTTTGATCCGGTTTGTTTCATTCACTTCCCCCTGGTTCATTTTTGTGTGGGTGGGAGGAGTTTGAGGAGGGGGGTTTTTGTGGGGGGTGAGACGATTATGGTGAGGGGGGAGGAGGGGAAATAGGGTTTTATGTTCAGCACTAATGATGACGTGAAAACGACCGAGGGAAATAGGAGAGGGTCCATCCCCATAAATGTCTACTCATCCGAAGTGGTCAATGGTTCACTAAAAAGTGGCGGGTACAAAAATGATTTGGATAGACGATGGGCACACTCCGGGTTTCCGGGGGTTTTTTTTTTCCAAAGGGGGTGCTGCTTTCATAATCTTTTGACACTTCCCCAAAATCGCATTGCTGTTTTGGATGTACAAGGGGTGACAAAGAAAGATATCCCTTTTTTTTTCGGGGGACGCCGAGGGAACGTTGGGGGAGCCCGGTTATGTTGCTCAAAACCCCGGGATGCCTTATTTTAAAACAATAAAAACCCCCTTAAAGGCCAACGTCCTCGGGTTCTTGAGGACTATGATACACAAAAATGGGTCTTGAAGACGTGGGCCTTGAGCAGTTTTTTTAAAAATAGTTTTCCGACAGATCTTTGCAAGGGCCCAAAAAAGGCTACGTTGGGGGGGTGATCCAGATGCAAAAGTGGGGTTTTTATTGTTAAAACTGGAAACCCAAAAAATTTAACATATCGGAAACCCCCCCGGTAGTGAATGTTTCCCCCGGGGAAAAAAAAAATTTTCCGTACAAATTTTTCTGTACCTTAGTTTCCTGTTTCTTGGGGTCCCCCCCCCCCCCCCCCCCCTGGGGCCCCCCCCTCCAAAAAAGCTCTGAATAATGTACTGATCTCCTTTGGGGCGGAGTATGTAGTAGAAAAATTTGATTGAAAACAGAAAAATCATTAAATGATTTTTTTCCCTTTTGGGGAAAAAATTTTTTTTCGCCCCTTTTGGGCAAATGATATTAAAAGGCACTCAAATTCATGTAAGGTTTCTTTTTTTTTTGTGGATATTAAAAGAATTTTAATATATTTGTTTGGGACAAACTTGGTTTTCAATTTCGGGTTCAAGTTTAAAACCCCTTTAGTGTTTTTTTTGGGGCAGAAAGAAAATTTTGTTTTTATAAAATGCCTTTCTTTTTTTGGTCATTATGATTAGTCGTTTCCCCCACTGATTTTTGTTTTCCCCAAATGGGGCATGTTTTGAGAAGTTTTCCCCGTCCCCCTTTAAATATAAAAATTTTATAGTGTTTGGATAAAAAACGTATTATGTATCTTATGTAGGGGTGAAAAAGGGGGGGTTTTTTTTCCAAAAACCCCCCCAAAAAAACTTTTTTTGGGGGGGTTTTTTTTTTGAAAACTGAATATTTAAAACCGACCCCTACCCCAAAATTTTAATATTCTTTTTGTACTTATTTTAAAAATAGGATTTTGGGCCCCCCAAGGGGTGGAAAAACGACCACATTTTCCCCTTTTTTTTTAACACCCAAAATTTCCCCCAAAAAAAGAAAACGCTGCTATTTTTAGTAAAAAGTTCAGATGTGGCTTAAAAGTAGTATAAAAATTCCAAATACTAATACATATAAAATAGACTCGATAGAATAATTATTCTAATTCTTTTAAAAACCGAGACATTTTAAAATTTGGGAAAAATACAAAATATAGGGGAACAACCCAAACGTTTGAAAGGACCAAAGAATTTTTTACATTTTTGGGAAAAATGCGAGTTTTTTAACTTGTATGGGGTGATTGTATTGGGTTTACGGGGGGCCCTAAGTGCCAAAAAAAAAATTTTTGGGGGGGAAAACTCCCCAAAAATTTTGGGTGTTTTTATTTTAAAACGAAAATTTTTAAAATCGGGTGTTTTCCCAAAATTTTTAAAAAACCAAAAATTTTATTTTTTTTTTATTATCAATATTATCCAATGCTTTTTGGTCAATATTTAATAAAAAAATTGGGGTAAAATTTTAAAGGGAAAAGAAATAAAAATTTCAGGGTCCCCTGGATTTTCTTTTTTCCGATCCCGTTTAACCCCCTTTTTTATTTGCGCTATAGCAAAGGTTTTGTTTTTTTTGAAGGTTTCCCCCGTCAAAGACTGCTTTTTTCTTCTAAAATTTTCCCAGTTGATGTTTTTTAAAATTTTATTTAATTTCCACCCAATTTTATTTTCTCCCGTTATTAAATTTGTTAAAAAAACTAAAAATGTAAAAAGAAAGGTTTTTAAAAAAGCAAAGCATGCTTTATGATACTGCGGAGGGGTGGAAAAAAACGAAAATTTTTTTTGCTAAAACCCCAAATTTCCAAAAAAAAAGAAATCGACCTGTTGACCCCTGTAAAAAAAATTTTAAAAAAACTAGAGTGTGGGATTTAAATGTATATAAAAAGTCCAAAACTTAAATATAGAAATCAAAATGTTAGAAAGCAAGTTATTTAAAATTTTTTTTGGGCCCCAGACAAAATTTAAAACACTACAAAAATAGGGGAAGTAAAACCCTAGCGTTTTGGGGAAATTTGGGCCCACCGACCCACAAACTTTTTGGTAGCTAGTTTTAGCGAGAGTTTAAAAGTATGAGCCCGATTGACATAAAGGGGTACGGGGGCAAAAAGTGCAGTTTGGGGAAAAAGAAAAAAGAAAAGAATTCCACGTTATGTTAGTTATATTAAGGGGGGGTAGGGGAGAAGATATTGATTTTCCAAATTTTAATTAGTGTTCCCCTAAGTAGGGCCCTTAAAAAACCGATTTTTTTTTGGGTCGGGGGCCCAAAGTTTAGACCGTGCACATCGAATTTTAGTGGAAAAAGGAAACAAAAGAGAAAATTAAAAAAACTTTTTCTGGGAGAAAACTAATTAGCGACAAATATTGCCAAATTAACCATCATTAGCAAAGTTTATGTAGTACATTGTAAATATAGAAAATTGACTTTTAGTTCTCTGCAAATTAAAATTTTGTGTAATGGTTTAAATATTAGTCTATACTAAAAAAAATACTTTGGTTGCACGGAGATCCGTCGCTAACCCCATCCCTCCCACCATTTTTTTCGGCACCCTAAATTTCCCAACAGCAGTACGTTTTTCGACGATTAATGTCCCACCCCGCGCCCTTTCCCCCACCTGCAAGCCCCAAACCCCCCCGCAGGCCCGACCCCAGTCAAGACCCGGGGCCAAACCTCGTTCCCCTCGCCGAGGGGGCCCCCAGCCGGGTCACGCTTCGCTAACGAGCAAAAGGTCAGTCCTCGTGATTGCAGCGCCCCCACGTCTTCCTCCCCCCCGCATTCCGGGTCAGAAAAGTCGTTGGTTGATTTATTAGATTGTTTTTGAGAAGTTGTTGTCCTATTAAGGTAGTCTGATTTGGATTTGTTGGTAACTAGGTAGTTGAAGCAGGCCGAGGGCTCCGTATTTTATTTAATTTGGGGGTTTTGTTTCTCAATTTCTATAATATCTGTATTTGGATTTAATCGATCAAACTCATTTTTGGTAAATTTCAAATTACAACGCGTTTGCAGTAGAACACAATCCAAAAGACATAGACGAACATTCATGGAGTTAGTTAGGGAAAGACGGACCAAAAAATATGTAAGTTTTAAGTGACAACTCGTATTGGAGTAGAACACAATCCAAATAGACATAGACGAACAATTCATGGAGTTGTTAGGGAAAGACGGACTAAAAATAGGCTGGAATTTGCCTCTTTATTAATAATAAGGTAGGTATAGAGATATAGATTTAATAGTCAAATTAGTGTCCAAATATTTGATGTAACGGGTCTCAAACACCCCCTTTGGAAAACTTTGCGGCCCATTTATTTGCACAGGCGTAAGGCCCAGTTTAAAACCGATTTTCACAGACGAAAAACCGTGAATGAATGACTGAAGATCCTAAAAACACGCGGATCGTTCGCTCGCTCCGCTTCACACAGATTCTTGTTTCCCGACTCGATTTCGATTCCTCCGCGCCTTTCGAGCGTCGGCGCTGTCGATCCCGGACATCTCCGGCGTGCTGGTAAGCTCCCATCGCGTCCCAGTTAGTTGCCGCTGATTCCTCTCTTGCGCAGGCGAACTCACTGACGTTTCCATCTCGATGGATCGATCCTCCGCTTCGCAGATCGCTCGCTAGCTGTCGTCGTCGGTGCCATGGACGACGGCTGCTGCAAGACGAGCGCGGGCGCGGTGGCCGCACGCCTCCCTGACGACCTCCTGGTGGAGATCCTCTCCCGCGTCCCGCCAAGTCCGTCTGCCGGTTAAGTGCGTGTCCAAGGCCTGGCGCGACCTCATCGCTGATCACGGCACCGTAAGAAGCTCCGCCAAGCCATGCAAGGACTCTTCGTCATGACTATGAAGATGCTCGGCAAAACTCCAGGCCTTTCAGTTTCGTAGATCTGACAGCAGGATCCGTGCCTCTGGACGTTCTCGACGACCCTGGCTTGTCGTTCCTGCGACGGGGGAACGGCCTGAGTTGCACAATCTCATCGTCATGGATTCCTGCAACGGTCTTATCCTCTTCGGCCACCACAGGGAGCCGCCGGACTATGTCGAATTGGACGACATCGTGTGCAACCCTACCACAAAGCAATGGGACATGCGTGCTATCGTCTCCGACTCTTTTCCTGATCGATCCCAACACACCTTTTTGGCGTTTGACCGGCCGTATCTTGTCACTTCCACTTGGTCCGTTCCAGATATCTATGGAGGAGGAGACACTGTTGGCGCTGCATGCGGAGCAGACACTGTTGGCGCGCATGTTTACTCATCTGAAACTGGAACCTGGAGTCCCAACCAATTTGACTCTGAACAAGAAGAGCAAGGGATATTGGCAGGGTGGCATCGTCATGTCACCATTATCTTATTCGACCCCTCGTGCCTTTGTTAATGGATTGATGTATTTGTAGTTCAGGATTGGAATCAACATCATCAACAGCGGATAGTTGCTCTAGATGTACAAGGAAAGGCAAGAAGGATGATCCAAGTGCCTGCAGGTATGGCGCCTGACGAGGGCCATTTTTCATATCATTTAGAGCAGTCCCAAGGGGGCCTGCATTGCATAACAAAGGAATTAGTATATGCTCCTCAACACACCTGTAAACTGTCCATCTGGGTTCTTCAGGATTATGAGATACACAAGAATGGGTCTTGAAGAACACTGTGAGCCTCCCTGGAGGTATTTGGAGAGTTGACTTGCAGCCCTATGGACATTTGGACGTTGACGGTAGTTGATATTCATCAAGATCGTAATTTGGTCTTTTTCTCCAATACGATTTCCAAAACGAGAGCAAATGATAGCATTCAACATGGACAATAAAGAAGTGAGTGTTATTGCCACTTTCGAAGAGCAAAGAACGCGGTCTGTTTTGCTCGTTATGTCCCCTGTTTCTCAGAATGCCGAGCTCTCACAAAGTTGCAGTAAGAGTGCCTGCTAAGTTAGAGTTGCTAGCAGCTTGTTTAAATTCTAGTAGACACAGGGGGGTTACGTAAGATGTTCTGTCCGTGCTAGCTAGGGGCTGTATTCCTTTTCCTTATCATGCTTTTGATCTACTCCCTCACTCTGTCAGAGCATCTCATGTTTAACCAAATTTATCCTTGCAATAAGATAATAACATTTACGATCCCAACTAAGTATCATTATATTCATCATTAATTATGTTTTAATAGTATATTTATTTGATGTTGTAATTCTTTATAATCCTCGTACTATAATTTTGGTTAATAACTTAAGTTGCTTTGAATATTCTAAGAATAACTTATAATTTGGAATAAAAGAAGTAATTATTAATATTGCTGGCCTTTTGAGACGTTTATGTAGTGTACCTTATGGGTGCTACAGTTGTCGTCATAATGAACGTTGGTTCTCAGGTTGAACAATTTGGACTTTTGGTGACATTTTTTATGATTACATGCCTTTTTTCCGTGATTGTACTAACGAGCAATATACTATGAATTTAGTTTCTTTGGCCGCATATTTATTTCTGCTGAGCAAATAAAATTATCTTCGATATATGTTGCAACTTGCAAACGGTGCATGTACGAATCAATTTGCAGTAACATTAAAAGTCTGAACCAAAAAAATCTTATTTAGCGTGCTGTACAAAGATCAGATGTACTTACTGGCCGGTGGTAATATCTGTCTTGAGAAAACTTAACAGTTTGAGGTACATCTCACTAGTACAAAAATGATTATTGGAGGCGGGGCCATTTTGATTATTGGAGGCGGGCAACACCGTCCGCCTCCAATGAAAGGCCTCGGTTAATCCGGCCACGGAGGCGGTTGGTTTTGCCCGCCTCGGTTAATAATTTTAGAAAAAAAAAATGTCCATCCAGCCGACGACGAGCAGGCCCACCGAGCCCAGTCCCGCGCGCTGCCGCTACTCGTGGGCGGATCCATGCCCACGCCGCCGCCGGTGGCCGTACCCGCTCGGTGGTGGCCGGATCCGTGCCCCCGCCGCTGCTGGTGGTCAGATCCGCGCCGGGAGGGGGCACCGAGCCACAGGGGAAGGAGGAGGGGGCGCCTTGCTCGGAGCCGTGCGCCACCGCCGCCTCGAGATCCGTCGTCGGGGAGAGGGGCGCCGCCTCTAGATCCGCCGTCGGGGCGGTGGGGGAGCCGGATCCGTTGGAGGAGCGTCGCGCCGTGGTGGAGCCCGCCACCACCGGAGCCGATTTGGAGGAGGAGCTCACCGCCGAGCCAATCTGAAGGAGGAGCTCGCCGTTGTGCCGCACTGGGAGAGGATGGGGCGGGCGCCGCCGGGGAAGGGAGGGAGGAGAGGACGCCGGGGAGGGGAGGGGAGGGAGGGAGGTGGCGGCTATAGGCAGGAGAGGAAGGGGAGGGAGGGGCGTCGCTCGGCTGAGGAGAGGAGGGGGCGCGCTCGCTTGAGGGAGGGGAGGGGCGGCTGGGTGGGCTCGCCTCTAGCAGAGAGAGGCGGCTGGGGGTGGGAGTGGGCTTTCCCAAACCCTAAACTTCATGTATTTATATTTGAAGAGGCTATCGGGCCTCGCTTGGACCTGTTGGGCTGAGGCCTTTTACCGAGGCGGGCCTTTAATTTTGCCCACCTCCATAAGGCAACAGATCCTATGCAAACTAGGCATCCCGTGCAAACTTGTAAACTAACCATCTGGACTTTAGGATCATCATCCGATGGTTGTAGAGAGAGGTGGGCTCTTTTTACAAAATACCGCCCACCAGCCAACAACTCATTTTAGTTTTTTCCATCTACCTCCTCCCTCCATTGTTGCTCCGTCACCATCGATTCAGTTGCTGCTCCGTCACGCGATCGATTGATCGCTAGGAACGCCGCCTCCCTCCGCACGCGAACGGACGCCGCCTCCACTCCCTCTGTCGCGCGCGCCGCCCGGTGGAGGAGCTGTCCGCCGCCTCGCCCGCCGCGCACACCTCGCGACCGCCGCCGCCTCGACCTCGCGATTGACGCCGCCGGGACCTCGCGACTGTGAAGATGGAGCCCCGGCCGCCATCCTCCACTGTGAATACGAAGGATCCCCGCCCGACGGTCGGCGCCGTGACGATGAACGACTCCACCCCACCGCACTTTGGTATGTTGTCCGGTCCTCGTAATCGGCCGCCGGCGGACGCATCTGCTAGGATGGTGCCCACGAACTCCACTCCGATGTTGGCCACGAACGCCGCCCTAATGCTGCCCACGAAATCGGCTCCCACGTTGGCCACGAACGACGTCCCAATGGTGCCAAGAAACACCGCCGCAATGGACCCCATGATCTCAGGAACACACGTCCCTGATGCAGGTTCGTTTCTCGTACAAAACTTTTACCTTCACTTTCACCTTGATTACGATCATTGCTAATGTCGGCGTTAACATGCAGTCGTCGTTCATTCCGCCACGGATGATGTCGTCCTGACCATCATGGACGTCGATGCTGGAGTTGTAGCCCACGTTGAGGAACCAAGACACCACGGACAACACCTTCTCCTAATATAGCAGATAAGTGCAAAGCAAATAAAAAGCCTGTGGTGGGAATGACTTTTGATACACTCAAGGATGCAGAGAATTTTTACAAATCGTATGCACACGATGTTGGTTTCTTTGTTCGTGTTGGTGCACATAAGAAGGACAATGAGGAAATATTTTATCAGCGGTATTTGTGCTCAAGGGGAGGCTATAGGAAGGAGAGCGTACAAGAAGTTAGTGAGCAGTCCGGTAAAAAAAGGAAGACACCAAATGTGATGGACACCCGATGTGGTTGTGAGGCACGTATTGTTGTCAAGCTTGACAGTGAGAAGAAGTATCAAATATTGTCATTTGTTGAGGAGCACAATCATGGTTTGTGTCGCCAGATAAGAGGCACCTGCTAGATTCAACCGTCAAGTTAGTGAGAGGGCAAAGAGTACTTTGTTCAACTGTCATAAGGCTAGCATTGACACTTCACAGGCATTTCGACTTCTCCAAGTCACTGACGGTGTATTTGAGCATGTTGGTTGCACGCTGAGTGATTTCAAGAATTATTATCGTGACTTGAGGAGCAAAATCAAAGATGTTGATGCACAAATGTTTGTGCATCAACTTGAATGAAAGAAGGAAGCAAATCCTACCTTCTTTTATGAGTTTATGGTGGATAAAGAAGGACGGCTTGTGCGTGTCTTCTGGGCAGATGCCACATGTAGAAAAAAATTGTAGTGTTTTTGGTGATGTGCTTTTGGTAGATTCTACATATACTACCAACCAATATGATATGAAGTTTGTGCCATTCACTGGGGTCAATCATCACTTGCAAAGTGTTTTCCTTGGAGCAGCGTTTCTGGCTGATGAAAAGATTGACTCATTTGTATGGTTGTTTCAGACCTTTCTTAAGGCTACTAGTGGAGTAGCACCTCATCTAATCATAACAGATGAAGATGTGAGCATGAAGGCTGCTATTGCTCAGGTTCTACCAAATACAACTCATAGACTTTGCATGTGGCATATCATGGATAAGGTACCAGAGAAGGTTGGGCCCGACATAAAAATGATGAGGATTTCTGGAAATTATTAAACGAGTGTGTTTGGGGCTCTGAGAATTCAGATGAGTTTGAGTCTCAATGGAATTCTATCATGATAAAGTATGTGCTCACTGGAAATGAGTGGTTTTCCACAAAGTTCGACATGCGAGAATCATGGATCTCAGCATACTTTATGGACATACCTCTAGTAGGACTCCTTAGGACTACATTACGATCGGAGAGTGAAAATTCTTTCTTTAACCGTTTCATTCATCGAAAATTATCCTTTGTTGAGTTTCGGCTAAGGTTTGAAACACCTTTGGAGTGCCAGCGCCAAGAGGAGTTGATAGCCGACAATAAAAGTCTTCACTCTAGCCGTAAATTGATGAACCTTGAGTCATGGAGAAGCAGTGTAGTGTCGTATATACTCATGAAATTTTCGGCAAGTTTCAGGAACAACTCATGCTTGCAAGAGACCATTGCATTATTCAAGGGATTTCAGAGACTGAAGATATGAAAAATGTCACCATCAGCAGCCAATCTGGTAAAGAGCGAGTAGTTCAGATGAACAAATCAAACTTGTTTGGTATGTGCTCCTGTAAATTTTATGAGTCCTATGGCATCCCGTGTCGTCATATCATTCAAGTGCTTAGAGGCGAGAAGCAAAATGAGATACCACCAATTTATTTTATGAAAAGGTGGGATATAAGGTGTAAAAGGTGAGTTTACACGCCTGCTTTGTTTTATATAGACGTATTGTTTTATATGTGCAATATTTCTGATCGGATTTTTATTTCATAGAGAAGTATTCTTTGATGAGGAAGGTAACCTTCTAGATGAAAAGGCTAAATATCCGGTGGAGGTGGCAATGGGGAAAAAATTTCAAATTCACGTAACAAGTTTGAAGATCTAATCCAAATGGCCAAGAACTCTAAACAAGGAATGGAATTCTTATATTCTAGTTTATCAAACCTTGTAGAACCTCTTCAAAATATCGTTTCTGCTGCTAGTCAATAAACAAGATGAGTTTGAATCATTCCTTGGTGGCAAAATTCCACAAGAAGTTGAGATACATCCACCAAATAATATCAACTCTAGAGGGCGAAGCAAAAGAATCAAGAAGGGCAAGGAGCAGAAGGCGCCCAGAAAACGGATGTGTGAAAATGCAAACAATTGGTGGCTCATGACGCACCTAATTGCCCGCTCAATATTGTTGGTTGAATATTTTTCTTTGTCGTGTATACTCTGAATATTTCATTGCACATTGAATATTTTTGAACCATTTTATTCCCATCAATGGCCAAACAATTACATATGTTGTTATGGACGACGTATAGGAATATGAAGTAAAGAATCAAGCCACAGAGGAGACACACGATTTAACGTGGAAAACCCCTTCGATGTGAAGGGGAAAAACCACAGGCACCAGCCAGCAACAATCTCACTATCTCAAGAGTTTGGGTTACACGCCTATGGCGGCTTACAAGAGAATCAAGTCTCCACGAAACCCTAGCAAGGGTATATATATAGCGTACCCGGCCCAAGCCTCCGGCGACGGGCCTCCGCTCCGCTCCGTCAGAAGCCCGGCGTATATCCTGGAGTGAATTTGGAACAACTCCAACAAACTCCACCTTGAGACAAATTCATCTTGTATCATAAATCAACCCTTCATCCTGAACATAACAAAGATAGAAAACCACTGGTGCTAACAATAGTCTCTTGGCCTATCCAATTAAACCAACTAAGCTTGAGCACAGCTCAAACTTAGCAACAGGAACAGGCTTTGTCATCATATCAGCAGGATTATCATGAGTACTAATCTTGCATACCTTCAGCTTACCTTCTTCAATCACATCACGCACAAAATGATACTTGATATCTATGTGCTTAGTTCTCTCATGGAACATCTGATCTTTAGTGAGGTAAATTGCACTCTGACTGTCACAGTGCAAACTTATGCAAGATTCAACTCCACAAAGCTCAGCGTACAAACCTTTCAGCCAAATTAATTCTTTGCACGCTTCACAAATAGCCATATATTCTGCTTCAGTAGTAGACAAAGCAACAACTGACTGTAAAGTAGCCCTCCAACTCACAGCACAACTGCCAACAGTAAACACATAACCTGTAAATGATCTTCGTCTGTCCAGATCAGCAGCATAATCAGAATCCATATAGCCAATAAGACCTTTATCAGTTCTTCCAAACTTTAAACAGGAATCTGTTGTGCCTCTGAGGTACCTGAAAATCCACTGAACTGCCCTCCAATGTTCTTTGCCAAGATTAGACATATATCTACTAACAAGACTCATAGCATATGAAAAATCTGGACGAGAGCAAACCATAGCATACATCAAAGACCCAACAGCACTAGAATAAGGAACACTTGACATGTATTCAATCTCTGCATCTGTACTAGGACACTGAGCAGCTGACAACTTAAAGTGAGGTGCAATAGGGGTACTAACAGCCTTAGCATTTTGCATGTTGAAACGCTGAAGAACTTTCTTGATATAATTTTGTTGACTAAGAAATAGCAAACCAGATTTTCTGTCTCTACTAATTTCCATACCAAGAATTTTCTTAGCACTACCAAGATCTTTCATATCAAAACCACTACTCAATAGCTTCTTTAACTTAGTGATTTCAATCTTACTCTTGGCAGCAATCAACATATCATCAACATATAACAACAAATATATAGGTGATCCATTAACATGCTTGATGTAAAACACAACTATCATACTTAGATCTTTTAAAACTGTGTGCTAACATAAATGAATCAAACCTCTTGTTCCACTGACGAGGGGACTCTTTCAAACCATACAAGGATCTCTTCAACTTGCACACATATTTTTCCTTGCCAGGCACTATGAACCCTTCTGGTTGGTCCATGTATATGTCCTCCTCAAGCTCTCCATGCAAAAACGCAGTCTTCACATCTAACTGCTCAAGCTCGAGATCATGTGAAGCAACAATACTAAGGAAAGTACGAATTGAACTGTGTTTTACCACTGAAGAGAACACATCATTGTAGTCAACACCCGGAATTTGATTGTAGCCTTTAGCCACTAACCTTGTCTTATACTTTGGAGGCTCGCTTGAAGATAAACCCTCTTTTCTCTTGAAGATCCATTTGCAGCTCATGGTCTTCTTATTCTTAGGCAAAGGTACAATCTCCCATGTATTGTTCTTCTCAAGAGACTGCATCTCCTCATGCATAGCAGAAATCCAATTCTCAGTATCACCACAACGAATAGCTTCTTTATAGGTTGCTGGCTCATGAACATTCTCCACCTGTTCAGCACAACTCAAAGCATAGTAAGACAAATTACACTCTTCAATAAGACGCTTAGGAGGTGCAATTGTCCTTTTTGACTTGCGTTGAGCAATAGGTAAATCCTCCTCTAACTGCAAACTGGGAGGAGTTTGTTGAACATCATCATGAGCATCATCCTCAGCAACATCATTATCATGGTCACCATGCTCATCAACAGGCTCCACCTGCACACCTGTATCATCATCAACATGCTCCACCTGCATGCGCATACGCTGCAGCTCTTTTTCTGGAACATGATCTGAGGGCAAACTGTCAGTAAACATCATAGATTCATTGAAAATAACACTCCTGCTCATAAAAGTCTTTCCTGTTTCAGGATTCCACAATTTATAACCTTTGACTCCCGAACTATAACTAAGGAAAAGACACTTAACAGCTCTAGGCTCTAATTTTCTATTATCAACATGAGCATAGGCAGTGCATCCAAAAATTTTCAACTGTGAATAATCAGCAGGCGTACCAGACCATACCTCAATGGGAGTTCTTTTATTTAGTGGAATAGAAGGCGACCTGTTTATCAAGTAACAGGCAGTATTAGCAGCTTCAGCCCAAAAACGCTTGCTCATCCTGGCATTAGACAGCATGCAACGGGCCTTGGATATGATGGTTCTGTTCATGTGCTCGGCCACACCATTCTGTTGTGGAGTATGGGGTATGGTGTGATGCCTAACGATGCCTTCCGATCTGCAATAATCATTAAATTCACACGAACAAAATTCTCCACCATTATCAGTACGAAGCAATTTTACCTTCCTTTCAGTTTGTCTTTCTATCATTACTTTCCAGTCCTTAAAAACAGCAAAAGTATCATCTTTCTGTTTTAGAAAATAAGGCCAAACCCTTCTAGAGTAATCATCAATAATTGTAAGCATGTAACGAGCACCACCAAGTGAGGACTTACGGGAAGGGCCCCATAAGTCAGCATGAACATAATCAAGAGTACCTTTAGTGGTGTGAACAGAAGTGTTGAATTGTACCCTTTTATGCTTCCCGAAAATACAATGCTCACAAAACTTTATTTTACTCGAAGTGCAGTCATCCAGCAGGTTTCTCTTCATCAATTCTGCCATACCATGGTGACTCATATGTCCCAAATGCATATGCCAAAGGTTAGTTTTACTAGGTTCATCATTAGTAACAGCAGCAACAGCGGAATCAGAACCAGGTAAAGTACACCCTCTAAGGACATATAACTTTGCAGAATTAAGATCACCTTTCAAGCAAACAAGAGAACCTTTTGATACCTTCAGAACGCCATCTGAACCGGAATATTTATAACCTTCTGCATCAAACGTGCTCAATGAGATAAGATTTCTGGACATCCCTGGTATATACCTGACGTTTTTCAGCGTGCGTGTCATGCCATCATCCGTCTTGATCTGAACTGATCCAATCCCCACAATGTCACACGGGTTATCATCTCCCATCCGCACAACATCCCCCTTCTGCACAGGCTTATACGAGCTAAACCAATTTCTGTTAGTGCAAATATGAAATGAACATGCGGAATCGAGAATCCATTCATCATGACCAGCAACACAACCAGCAAATACTACCAGACAATCTCCAGAATCATCATCAGACGCTAGCAGCAGCAACAGAGACCTTACCAGCCGACTTGTTTTTCCTCTTCTCCTTATTCTGTACTTTTCTACAATCCTCAATATTATGATTTGTCAGCTTGCAATAAACACATAACTTTTTATTACCATGCGGCTTGGACTTTGAACGGCCTCTCCTTTCGTAGTTCTTTCTTCCATCATTGCCATCATTGGAGGATCTATTTTCAGTTCTGCCTCTCACATGCAAAGCATCGCCCTTGGAGGACGACGTCTCGTCATTCTGCACCATGCCTCTCATCTTCTCCCTAGACTGGAGAGCCTCATAAACTTCCTTTAGGGTTAGTTCATCACGGCTCAAAAGTATGGTGTCACGAAAATTTGCATACGAATTTGGCAAAGAACATAGCAGTAAAAGACCTAAGTCCTCATCATCATACTTCACCTCCATCGACACTAGGTCAGCGACGATCTTCTTGAATTCAGCGATGTCGCTCATCACGGAATCCTCCTCCTTCATCTTCAGGGTGAATAGCTTCATCTTCATCTGCATCTTACTGGTTAGATCCTTGGACATACAGATCAATTCCAGTTTCAGCCATAGTTCTGCAACAGTTTTCTCTTTCAGACACTCCTGCAAAATATCATTATGAAGATGCAACTAAATTAGGGCGAGCGCCTTCTGATCCTTGCGGGTCTCTTCTGGAGTCCACTCGGCCTTCCTCTTTCCGAAACTATCCAGCGCCTCATCATAGTCATGAGTCTGCGCCAGAATCCCCGCATCTTGACTTGCCATAGCGAGAACCACGTGTCGTAGTTCAGCAGCGGAAGATCGAACTTCATCAACGTCGTCATGAACCCTAACAGCAACCAAAGCTCTGATACCACTTGTTATGGACGACGTATAGGAATATGAAGTAAAGAATCAAGCCACAGAGGAGACACACGATTTAACGTGGAAAACCCCTTCGATGTGAAGGGGAAAAAACCACGGGCACCAGCCAGCAACAATCTCACTATCTCAAGAGTTTGGGTTACACGCCTATGGCGGCTTACAAGAGAATCAAGTCTCCACGAAACCCTAGCAAGGGTATATATAGCCCCCCGCACCCCCGACCACAGGGGCTCCACGAAACCCTACGCTCCGCCCCAAGCCTCTGGCGACGGGCCTCCACTCCGCTCCGTCAGAAGCCCCGCCTATATCCTGGAGTGAATTTGGAACAACTCCAACATATGTGACGGGTGCGGATGATCCACGTCGCAAAGTTCAAACACGCAACATTATTCCTGACCGGAGTAGCTTTCAAAGGCACAGCTTGTCTAGACCTATTTTAATCTACAGATATCACGTAACTCCTGACCGTAGTAGCTTCAAAGGAACCTGCATCAGGGACGTGTGGAGGCTGGCGGCCGGGGCTCCATCTTCACAATCGCAAGGTCCCGGCAGAGTCGGTCGCGAGGTCGAGGCGGCGGTGGTCGCGAGGTGTGCGCGGCGGGCGCAACGGAGGGAGTGGAGGCGACGTTCGTTCGCGTGCGGAGGGAGGCGGCGTTCCTAGCGATCGATCGATCGCGTGACGGAGCAGCAACTGAATCGATCGTGACGGAGCAGCAACGGAGGGAGGGGGTAGATGGAATAAACTAAAATGAGTCGTTGGCTGGCGGGCGGTATTTTGTAAAAAGAGCCCACCTCTCTCTACAGCCATCGGATGATGATCCTAGAGTCTAGATGGTTAGTTTACAAGTTTGCACGGGATGCCTAGTTTGCATAGGATCCGTTGCCCCTCCATAAATCAATTTACGGAGGCGGGCATTATAAGACCACCGCCTCCAAAAATAGGCTATTTTTGGAGGCGGTTGTCTTAAAAATGCCCGCCTCCGTAAATCGATTTTTGGAGGCGGGCAAATGTGACCGCCTCGGTAAATAAAAAATGTCCGCCTCCGTTAATAGCCCAGATTTTTGGAGGCGGTTGGATTTTATGCCCGCCTTGGTTAATGTTTGGGTGGTGTCTCGCAAAATCAATTCTGTACTAGTGTCTAATATAAGAAAATTATATTATATGATAGTCGGGTACATCAACACGTTACAAGCACTATGTATTATAAAATAGTACCGATGGTGAGAATAACACAATTTAAAACCTAACCTGTTAGACGTTTTGCGGTGTAGATGACCGCATTGACAAACACTCGCCAAATGACATGAGAACAAATGTTCAACGAACGACGGCCATCACTCAAAAGCGGAATTGAGAAACTTGTTTTTTTTGTCTTCCTTCGTTTTCTTTCTAGCACCGAAGAATGGAGAAAACTTATCTGAAAAAAATATCCTCCTAGTCCTTCATCATTGACAGATCTAACCACAACAAAATGAAGAAAAAACCAAAATTCTCTATGTCATCATGTCGATGAAGATGCTGAGATATCAAAGTTGTTGTCCACATCTTCAACGGAGCCACCATGGAGAAGATGATTCCACCCTCTCCCTTCACCCTTACGAAGAGGAGGACATTGTGACAGAACCGACCAATTCATACAAGATCATGTACAGATGTCCCGCCTACTTAAACACGTTGACAAGCACATACAATCACCTAATGAACTGGTAGTCCACCGAGTGTCCCGAAAGACCCCGGTAAATTGCATGGCAACCAAGATCGCGGGATTAAGTAATACAAATCGAATACACATAGTTTTGTAGTAGAAATAATATTACAGAGATAAAACTCTAATACCAAAAAATTTGACATGGAGAGATACTAAACCTAATGAGTAGATCTACTAGAGAAAACTTATTGTAAACAATGGATTGGCACTCCTTTGGACCTCCATGGAGATGTCAAAGGG
>CM039120.1:51429170-51548112 GCA_022036555.1 Microstegium vimineum
CCTATGGCATCCCGTGTCGTCATATCATTCAAGTGCTTAGAGGCGAGAAGCAAAATGAGATACCACCAATTTATTTTATGAAAAGGTGGGATATAAGGTGTAAAAGGTGAGTTTACACGCCTGCTTTGTTTTATATAGACGTATTGTTTTATATGTGCAATATTTCTGATCGGATTTTTATTTCATAGAGAAGTATTCTTTGATGAGGAAGGTAACCTTCTAGATGAAAAGGCTAAATATCCGGTGGAGGTGGCAATGGGGAAAAAATTTCAAATTCACGTAACAAGTTTGAAGATCTAATCCAAATGGCCAAGAACTCTAAACAAGGAATGGAATTCTTATATTCTAGTTTATCAAACCTTGTAGAACCTCTTCAAAATATCGTTTCTGCTGCTAGTCAATAAACAAGATGAGTTTGAATCATTCCTTGGTGGCAAAATTCCACAAGAAGTTGAGATACATCCACCAAATAATATCAACTCTAGAGGGCGAAGCAAAAGAATCAAGAAGGGCAAGGAGCAGAAGGCGCCCAGAAAACGGATGTGTGAAAATGCAAACAATTGGTGGCTCATGACGCACCTAATTGCCCGCTCAATATTGTTGGTTGAATATTTTTCTTTGTCGTGTATACTCTGAATATTTCATTGCACATTGAATATTTTTGAACCATTTTATTCCCATCAATGGCCAAACAATTACATATGTTGTTATGGACGACGTATAGGAATATGAAGTAAAGAATCAAGCCACAGAGGAGACACACGATTTAACGTGGAAAACCCCTTCGATGTGAAGGGGAAAAACCACAGGCACCAGCCAGCAACAATCTCACTATCTCAAGAGTTTGGGTTACACGCCTATGGCGGCTTACAAGAGAATCAAGTCTCCACGAAACCCTAGCAAGGGTATATATATAGCGTACCCGGCCCAAGCCTCCGGCGACGGGCCTCCGCTCCGCTCCGTCAGAAGCCCGGCGTATATCCTGGAGTGAATTTGGAACAACTCCAACAAACTCCACCTTGAGACAAATTCATCTTGTATCATAAATCAACCCTTCATCCTGAACATAACAAAGATAGAAAACCACTGGTGCTAACAATAGTCTCTTGGCCTATCCAATTAAACCAACTAAGCTTGAGCACAGCTCAAACTTAGCAACAGGAACAGGCTTTGTCATCATATCAGCAGGATTATCATGAGTACTAATCTTGCATACCTTCAGCTTACCTTCTTCAATCACATCACGCACAAAATGATACTTGATATCTATGTGCTTAGTTCTCTCATGGAACATCTGATCTTTAGTGAGGTAAATTGCACTCTGACTGTCACAGTGCAAACTTATGCAAGATTCAACTCCACAAAGCTCAGCGTACAAACCTTTCAGCCAAATTAATTCTTTGCACGCTTCACAAATAGCCATATATTCTGCTTCAGTAGTAGACAAAGCAACAACTGACTGTAAAGTAGCCCTCCAACTCACAGCACAACTGCCAACAGTAAACACATAACCTGTAAATGATCTTCGTCTGTCCAGATCAGCAGCATAATCAGAATCCATATAGCCAATAAGACCTTTATCAGTTCTTCCAA
Source organism: Microstegium vimineum (assembly GCA_022036555.1). Taxonomy (NCBI): domain Eukaryota; kingdom Viridiplantae; phylum Streptophyta; class Magnoliopsida; order Poales; family Poaceae; genus Microstegium; species Microstegium vimineum. The sequence continues at coordinate 51,430,764 of CM039120.1, forward strand.
ACTTTAAACAGGAATCTGTTGTGCCTCTGAGGTACCTGAAAATCCACTGAACTGCCCTCCAATGTTCTTTGCCAAGATTAGACATATATCTACTAACAAGACTCATAGCATATGAAAAATCTGGACGAGAGCAAACCATAGCATACATCAAAGACCCAACAGCACTAGAATAAGGAACACTTGACATGTATTCAATCTCTGCATCTGTACTAGGACACTGAGCAGCTGACAACTTAAAGTGAGGTGCAATAGGGGTACTAACAGCCTTAGCATTTTGCATGTTGAAACGCTGAAGAACTTTCTTGATATAATTTTGTTGACTAAGAAATAGCAAACCAGATTTTCTGTCTCTACTAATTTCCATACCAAGAATTTTCTTAGCACTACCAAGATCTTTCATATCAAAACCACTACTCAATAGCTTCTTTAACTTAGTGATTTCAATCTTACTCTTGGCAGCAATCAACATATCATCAACATATAACAACAAATATATAGGTGATCCATTAACATGCTTGATGTAAACACAACTATCATACTTAGATCTTTTAAAACTGTGTGCTAACATAAATGAATCAAACCTCTTGTTCCACTGACGAGGGGACTCTTTCAAACCATACAAGGATCTCTTCAACTTGCACACATATTTTTCCTTGCCAGGCACTATGAACCCTTCTGGTTGGTCCATGTATATGTCCTCCTCAAGCTCTCCATGCAAAAACGCAGTCTTCACATCTAACTGCTCAAGCTCGAGATCATGTGAAGCAACAATACTAAGGAAAGTACGAATTGAACTGTGTTTTACCACTGAAGAGAACACATCATTGTAGTCAACACCCGGAATTTGATTGTAGCCTTTAGCCACTAACCTTGTCTTATACTTTGGAGGCTCGCTTGAAGATAAACCCTCTTTTCTCTTGAAGATCCATTTGCAGCTCATGGTCTTCTTATTCTTAGGCAAAGGTACAATCTCCCATGTATTGTTCTTCTCAAGAGACTGCATCTCCTCATGCATAGCAGAAATCCAATTCTCAGTATCACCACAACGAATAGCTTCTTTATAGGTTGCTGGCTCATGAACATTCTCCACCTGTTCAGCACAACTCAAAGCATAGTAAGACAAATTACACTCTTCAATAAGACGCTTAGGAGGTGCAATTGTCCTTTTTGACTTGCGTTGAGCAATAGGTAAATCCTCCTCTAACTGCAAACTGGGAGGAGTTTGTTGAACATCATCATGAGCATCATCCTCAGCAACATCATTATCATGGTCACCATGCTCATCAACAGGCTCCACCTGCACACCTGTATCATCATCAACATGCTCCACCTGCATGCGCATACGCTGCAGCTCTTTTTCTGGAACATGATCTGAGGGCAAACTGTCAGTAAACATCATAGATTCATTGAAAATAACACTCCTGCTCATAAAAGTCTTTCCTGTTTCAGGATTCCACAATTTATAACCTTTGACTCCCGAACTATAACTAAGGAAAAGACACTTAACAGCTCTAGGCTCTAATTTTCTATTATCAACATGAGCATAGGCAGTGCATCCAAAAATTTTCAACTGTGAATAATCAGCAGGCGTACCAGACCATACCTCAATGGGAGTTCTTTTATTTAGTGGAATAGAAGGCGACCTGTTTATCAAGTAACAGGCAGTATTAGCAGCTTCAGCCCAAAAACGCTTGCTCATCCTGGCATTAGACAGCATGCAACGGGCCTTGGATATGATGGTTCTGTTCATGTGCTCGGCCACACCATTCTGTTGTGGAGTATGGGGTATGGTGTGATGCCTAACGATGCCTTCCGATCTGCAATAATCATTAAATTCACACGAACAAAATTCTCCACCATTATCAGTACGAAGCAATTTTACCTTCCTTTCAGTTTGTCTTTCTATCATTACTTTCCAGTCCTTAAAAACAGCAAAAGTATCATCTTTCTGTTTTAGAAAATAAGGCCAAACCCTTCTAGAGTAATCATCAATAATTGTAAGCATGTAACGAGCACCACCAAGTGAGGACTTACGGGAAGGGCCCCATAAGTCAGCATGAACATAATCAAGAGTACCTTTAGTGGTGTGAACAGAAGTGTTGAATTGTACCCTTTTATGCTTCCCGAAAATACAATGCTCACAAAACTTTATTTTACTCGAAGTGCAGTCATCCAGCAGGTTTCTCTTCATCAATTCTGCCATACCATGGTGACTCATATGTCCCAAATGCATATGCCAAAGGTTAGTTTTACTAGGTTCATCATTAGTAACAGCAGCAACAGCGGAATCAGAACCAGGTAAAGTACACCCTCTAAGGACATATAACTTTGCAGAATTAAGATCACCTTTCAAGCAAACAAGAGAACCTTTTGATACCTTCAGAACGCCATCTGAACCGGAATATTTATAACCTTCTGCATCAAACGTGCTCAATGAGATAAGATTTCTGGACATCCCTGGTATATACCTGACGTTTTTCAGCGTGCGTGTCATGCCATCATCCGTCTTGATCTGAACTGATCCAATCCCCACAATGTCACACGGGTTATCATCTCCCATCCGCACAACATCCCCCTTCTGCACAGGCTTATACGAGCTAAACCAATTTCTGTTAGTGCAAATATGAAATGAACATGCGGAATCGAGAATCCATTCATCATGACCAGCAACACAACCAGCAAATACTACCAGACAATCTCCAGAATCATCATCAGACGCAGCAGCAGCAACAGAGACCTTACCAGCCGACTTGTTTTTCCTCTTCTCCTTATTCTGTACTTTTCTACAATCCTCAATATTATGATTTGTCAGCTTGCAATAAACACATAACTTTTTATTACCATGCGGCTTGGACTTTGAACGGCCTCTCCTTTCGTAGTTCTTTCTTCCATCATTGCCATCATTGGAGGATCTATTTTCAGTTCTGCCTCTCACATGCAAAGCATCGCCCTTGGAGGACGACGTCTCGTCATTCTGCACCATGCCTCTCATCTTCTCCCTAGACTGGAGAGCCTCATAAACTTCCTTTAGGGTTAGTTCATCACGGCTCAAAAGTATGGTGTCACGAAAATTTGCATACGAATTTGGCAAAGAACATAGCAGTAAAAGACCTAAGTCCTCATCATCATACTTCACCTCCATCGACACTAGGTCAGCGACGATCTTCTTGAATTCAGCGATGTCGCTCATCACGGAATCCTCCTCCTTCATCTTCAGGGTGAATAGCTTCATCTTCATCTGCATCTTACTGGTTAGATCCTTGGACATACAGATCAATTCCAGTTTCAGCCATAGTTCTGCAACAGTTTTCTCTTTCAGACACTCCTGCAAAATATCATTATGAAGATGCAACTAAATTAGGGCGAGCGCCTTCTGATCCTTGCGGGTCTCTTCTGGAGTCCACTCGGCCTTCCTCTTTCCGAAACTATCCAGCGCCTCATCATAGTCATGAGTCTGCGCCAGAATCCCCCGCATCTTGACTTGCCATAGCGAGAACCACGTGTCGTAGTTCAGCAGCGGAAGATCGAACTTCATCAACGTCGTCATGAACCCTAACAGCAACCAAAGCTCTGATACCACTTGTTATGGACGACGTATAGGAATATGAAGTAAAGAATCAAGCCACAGAGGAGACACACGATTTAACGTGGAAAACCCCTTCGATGTGAAGGGGAAAAACCACGGGCACCAGCCAGCAACAATCTCACTATCTCAAGAGTTTGGGTTACACGCCTATGGCGGCTTACAAGAGAATCAAGTCTCCACGAAACCCTAGCAAGGGTATATATAGCCCCCCGCACCCCCCGACCACAGGGGCTCCACGAAACCCTACGCTCCGCCCCAAGCCTCTGGCGACGGGCCTCCACTCCGCTCCGTCAGAAGCCCCGCCTATATCCTGGAGTGAATTTGGAACAACTCCAACATATGTGACGGGTGCGGATGATCCACGTCGCAAAGTTCAAACACGCAACATTATTCCTGACCGGAGTAGCTTTCAAAGGCACAGCTTGTCTAGACCTATTTTAATCTACAGATATCACGTAACTCCTGACCGTAGTAGCTTCAAAGGAACCTGCATCGGGGACGTGTGGAGGCTGGCGGCCGGGGCTCCATCTTCACAATCGCAAGGTCCCGGCAGAGTCGGTCGCGAGGTCGAGGCGGCGGTGGTCGCGAGGTGTGCGCGGCGGGCGCAACGGAGGGAGTGGAGGCGACGTTCGTTCGCGTGCGGAGGGAGGCGGCGTTCCTAGCGATCGATCGATCGCGTGACGGAGCAGCAACTGAATCGATCGTGACGGAGCAGCAACGGAGGAGGGGGTAGATGGAATAAACTAAATGAGTCGTTGGCTGGCGGGCGGTATTTTGTAAAAAGAGCCCACCTCTCTCTACAGCCATCGGATGATGATCCTAGAGTCTAGATGGTTAGTTTACAAGTTTGCACGGGATGCCTAGTTTGCATAGGATCCGTTGCCCCTCCATAAATCAATTTACGGAGGCGGGCATTATAAGACCACCGCCTCCAAAAATAGGCTATTTTTGGAGGCGGTTGTCTTAAAAATGCCCGCCTCCGTAAATCGATTTTTGGAGGCGGGCAAATGTGACCGCCTCGGTAAATAAAAAATGTCCGCCTCCGTTAATAGCCCAGATTTTTGGAGGCGGTTGGATTTTATGCCCGCCTTGGTTAATGTTTGGGTGGTGTCTCGCAAAATCAATTCTGTACTAGTGTCTAATATAAGAAAATTATATTATATGATAGTCGGGTACATCAACACGTTACAAGCACTATGTATTATAAAATAGTACCGATGGTGAGAATAACACAATTTAAAACCTAACCTGTTAGACGTTTTGCGGTGTAGATGACCGCATTGACAAACACTCGCCAAATGACATGAGAACAAATGTTCAACGAACGACGGCCATCACTCAAAAGCGGAATTGAGAAACTTGTTTTTTTTGTCTTCCTTCGTTTTCTTTCTAGCACCGAAGAATGGAGAAAACTTATCTGAAAAAAATATCCTCCCTAGTCCTTCATCATTGACAGATCTAACCACAACAAAATGAAGAAAAAACCAAAATTCTCTATGTCATCATGTCGATGAAGATGCTGAGATATCAAAGTTGTTGTCCACATCTTCAACGGAGCCACCATGGAGAAGATGATTCCACCCTCTCCCTTCACCGTTACGAAGAGGAGGACATTGTGACAGAACCGACCAATTCATACAAGATCATGTACAGATGTCCCGCCTACTTAAACACGTTGACAAGCACATACAATCACCTAATGAACTGGTAGTCCACCGAGTGTCCCGAAAGACCCCGGTAAATTGCATGGCAACCAAGATCGCGGGATTAAGTAATACAAATCGAATACACATAGTTTTGTAGTAGAAATAATATTACAGAGATAAAACTCTAATACCAAAAAATTTGACATGGAGAGATACTAAACCTAATGAGTAGATCTACTAGAGAAAACTTATTGTAAACAATGGATTGGCACTCCTTTGGACCTCCATGGAGATGTCAAAGGGGAAGCGAGGGGGGCCTATGTGGGGGGGGGAGGGGGGGCGTCGATAGGACTGCTGGAGTGCGGCCGAATGAGAGCAAAACCAACGTGGACAGTAGTAACGTTAGGCTTAGGTTCATCTCAAAAGAAGTGCTCCACCTAAACTTGTATAGGCTGGGGCGTTGGCTACAGTTTCCTACTACTACTCACTCTATCCCGTAATGTGTGTCGTTCTGGACAGGGAGCGATGTCCCTTAATATGTGTAGTTAGGCTAGTATGCGGGTCCCCACACATATGCGCATGCTCCCACCACGTGAAGTCTCGTCGTCCGCAGTAACCTTATCCCTTCACTGCTTCCTCCTCCTAGTAAATGTGTTAAAAAATGTTTTGTGTGTGACATGCATGAAGCTTCTTTCAATCCAAGATGGAGCATTAATGGCATGTGTATTCTAAAGTGCAGCGAATAAATGTACTATTTTATAGGGGTTGGTCAGGTCGATCGCTAGGTTCGTTAATTCTTGAGCCAAAATCTAGAATAACTCATGTTACGCGGCACAGAGGGAGTACCTTCCTACTAGGCTACTACCTTCTAACCCCATTACTGATGTCTGTCACCTCAAAGGTCGTTTTCAAGAAAACACTTTTACAATATATATTGGTCAATCACTTTTATCTTCCATCTCCTTTTCGGCCGAATATGTAACTTCTTCTAACGAGGCGTTAATCTCCTCTACAAGAAGTTGTGATAGAGGAGCGAGCTGTGGGCTTCACCTCCAAATGGCATCCGACTAAGTTGTGATAGAGGAGCGAGCTGTGGGCTTCACCTCCAAATGGCATCCGACTACCTCTCCTCCAAATGACATCCGATTAGGTGTCCCTGCGGAGCTAGTGCATTGGGCATGAGCTAAAAGACTCGTGTCCCCAAGCAAGGCAAGTCTTCCTCGTATGTACTCTTTCGTTTCAAAACTATTTGGAATAGTAACTATAACACTTTTGTTTTTATTTAATAATTATTGTTCAACCAAAAAGTTTCGAAAATTAGAGATAATATGTATAGTTAATTATATTTTTATCTATATTTAATATTATATGTTTGCTTTTAAAGATTCGATGTGATTGAAAATATGGTAAAATTTTAAAATTTGGAAGGGATCTAAACAAGTCATTATGGGTCCTTCGTAGGGTTCTAGGGTTGGACATCACATGCCTACCAAGAACGAAGGAAAAAGACCAGAGTACCCCTAGCACAGTTTGTTTTGTCTCTCGCGCTCGTCCGTTCCCATCCTCCAGCTCTCGCGCCGCCTCCTTGCTCGACGGAGGCAAGTAGGAAACTCTGTGCCGGCCGCTCCCTCCTTCGACGACTCCCCACCTTCTCCGGCGCCTGGTTCCGGTACGCTCCCCTTCACCTCCATTTCAGTGGCGCGCACGCTCGTCGCCTCGCGGCCCTCTCACCCCCCTGTTTGCCTCTCCATTCGCAGCGGCATGGAGCTATCGAAGAAGAACGCGGTGGCTGGCCTCCCGACGACCCCCTGGTGGAGATCCTCTCCCGTCTCCCCGTCAAGGATCTCCACAGATCCAAGTGGATCTCCAAAGGCTGGCGCGACCTCATCGCGGATCCCCTCCACCGCAAGAAATTCCCCCAAACCCTACATGGGGTTTTCCCTTCCTACGAGGGGAGCTGGGATCTTTCATCAATTTGTCTGGGGGATCCGCGCCTCCCGTCGACCCTTCCTTCTCCTTCCTCAAGAATCTGCCTGGCATTCACAACATTTGCCTTATGGCGTCCTGCAATGGGCTCCTTCTCTTTAGGCACAGCACCAGTCTTCACGACCTCGGCTATATCGTGTTCAACCCCGCCACAGAGCAGTGGGCGGCCGTGCCCAGCGAGCTTACTCTTGCTGATAGGCCTATTCAATTGAACCGCACCTGTTTCGTGTTCAATCCGGCTGTCTCCCCTTACTTCCATTTGGTCATCATCAGCACGCAGGAGGGGAGCGTGCCAACAGTGCAATCATACTCCTCAGAAACAGGGGTGTGGAAGCACGCCCAGATTGACTGGGAATGGGATGAAGAAGTAAAGCGGCTAGGGTATTCGGATTGGTGGCATCCTGAGAGTTACATCAGGAACACGCCCTCTTATGCCCTTTTGAATGGCTTGCTGTATTTGCTCTTGACTCGGAATCAGATCGCTGAGATAGATTTGGAAGGGAAGATAAAAAGGATCATCCCAGTGCCGTCTTCATTGGGTTCGTGGATTAATGGCAGCCGTCCACTTTTCATTGGTCAATCCCAAGGGTGCCTATATTGCATCAATCAAGAACCATCGGAGGATGATATACCCTCTGAACTGTCCAATCGTGTTTATACAAGAGACTCCGATGATCAGTCTAGTCTACTGTCAATCTGGGTTCTTGAGGACTATGATACACAAAAATGGGCCCTTAAGCACAGTGTTAGCTGTTTACGTCTGTTTGGAAGCCTGGATTACGAAGAAGATCTTAGTTACAATGTGGTTGCCATTCATCCAGACAACAACAATTTGGTGTTCATTGCTCTCTATGCGGAACTCAAGCTGATATCATATGGCTTGAATAGCAAGGAAGTGCGTACTGTCGGCACATTTAAGAAACCTTCGCAGTTTCCTCCTTATGTCCCTTGCTTCTTGGACTTCTTATCGGTGGCACAGCATGAAGAGAAACTAGGGGTGGGCCAGTGAGAAAAGCGTCAAGGACGTCGCCAGGGAGCCGAGCGTGCAGTGGCCATTGACCACCCAGGTCACAGGACAGATAGCACGAAGGTGGGCAAAGAGAATCCTGTAGCAGCCGCTGAGTTTTTGCAGTCAGCTCTAGCATCCACAAGCTTTTGTATTTACTTATGACCTGGCTATCTGCATGTGCACTTACTTGACCTGTCTAGTTCTGCAGACAGTTTTTCCGACAAGCTTTTGTATTTGCTTATGACCTGGCTATCTGCATGTGCACTTACTTGACCTGTCTAGTTCTGCAGACAGTTTTTCCTCTATATATATATATATATGGTGCTGCATTATGTAGCTGACGTATTTTTTCATTCCTTATCCTATTTCTTGAGACTTATCCAATTATTACTGCAAACAACTCCTACTGCAAGGTAGCCAATTGAAAGCTGAGATATTTTTGTAAGCTTATTTTAAATATGCAGCCTCAGTAAGCGTTGGAAGTTATAAAAAGAAAATGGAAAAAAAGAGGTATAAAATTATAATGACTTATGCTGTTTTATTTGAAGTGATACGTTTCAAATGCTATATATGATGTTTTTAAGAATTGCAATCATATTATATGCTGGTCTCCTTTTTCTTACTCCTTAGTTACTAGTGAGTGACTGGCTGTCTGCGAACTAAATATTTCTATTAATCTTCTTGATAATATGACACGCATAGTTTGCTGAAATTTTTTCCATTATGTGTGGCTGAACAATAGCTGCCATGTTGTAATGAGGTAGTCTAGGCAGATCATTGCTTTGTTGTTGATGCTTGTTCAACATGTGTTGTCTGTAACAATTGTATTATATTTATCTGCAGCCATTCGTTTTTGTTATAACAGCAGTCAGCAGTTTAAACTTGTATTTGTAGCATGTACAAGTGAGTGACTGATAGTTTGTTTTTTATAAGCACCAAATCATGCATCTTGTTCAGATACAGTTGAATCAGATCTAAGCTAGGTAATTAGGACTTTAGGAGGCAAAGCACTGAAAAGTTCAGGGAACAGATTTGACAAAAGGAACCACTGCATTTTTCATGTGTTGTAGAAATGAACATGATGCTATCGATTATCAAATTTACAATTCCTGAGTCCATCTCAAGTTCAAAGGTACATGTGATAGTGATATACTATTCTAGCATATGAAGTCAACAACTAGCTTATGAATTATATGCAGAATTACTTTCCTTTGGACATACCACATCTTATCTTTCTATAATAGAGCATCAATTGTGCTGGTGCTTGAAGCATTTCCTAGACACAGTGATCCACCAGCCAGATTTGGGTCACGGAAGAATTGTATATTAGCTGACAGCTTCCTAAGGTATGGACTAGTCTGATGCTGAGAGAGCTATTTCTACATCTCCATAAACTACAAAGAACAATTGTATTAATTAATAGTTAACTAAACCCAACTGTTTTTATTTTAGATCAATCAATAGTTGAGTTTGCGCTTTCATGACAACTTGGCTTGTTTTACTGTGGCATTCGGATTCAGATCTCTATTCAAGTTGTTGTTTTTTTGAAAATGTCTTGTGTCAATAACTGTCGGTTGCTCGCTAAAACCTTCCAATTGACTGCAATTTCTGGTCGCATGCTCTTCTTCGGAGAATAACTGAGCATATTCGTTGAGTTCACTAGGTCATTACTCATTACCAGGAACTTCCTAGGGCATGTCAAGAGATCATACTACTTTGAAACCTTCAATCCTAATTCTAATTCAGATTGACAATAAGCAAGAAATTATTGTGAGGATCGAATTAATGGCTCCAACCTCCAAGTGTGAGGACTGTGTCTACTCCAGATCGATATTATCGGCTGTTGATTTCCCATGGGTGATGCCATAGGTTGGCTCCCTGTTCTCTGTCTGAAAGTGTCAAGTGTCTATCGTTCCTCTACATGTTATTGCTATTGTGCTGGTGTTGCCAATATTCTCAAATCAGAAAAGCAATTGCAACTATTATATTGCTTTCAGATCTCTTGTTGGGATATGCCCGATCTATTTTCTGGTGTCTTTGGTCAGATGATGTGATGAGCTCAGATGTTCAGTAGTAGTAAGTTAAAGCACAGCCACCCACACTCTTGTGGTGCTGATGACCGTCAAGCCTCACTCTGAGCACAAAACCCGAACCCGAAATACCTGAATCCGAACCCGAAGTACCCGAAGCCGCACTACCCGATGTCTAGTTCGGATAGTAAATCCTATTACCCGAATTTATATTGGCTAATTCGGGTAAGTATACCCGTTACCCGAACAACCCAAATCATGTTACCCACATGTCAGCATGCACCAAGAGCAGCTGCAGCACCTGTATTTCTCAGCTCTCATACGCACGCATGTGCAGCAAAAAAAAGTGGCAGCAGCAGCACCCAACGCAAATAGGAGATCGACAGCACACAGAGGGACAACGGCTTCCTGTGCTTCCTCTCTCCTGTCTCTACGGAAGTAGGATGGGAAAAGGAGGATCAGTGCATGACTCTCGCAAGGAGTCAATATCATGGGCCCCATAGACTTTTCTCTCTCACTCACGGTAAAAAAAGTGACAGCAGGAAGGTAAAGTCCTATGATTTTATATACTTCGGGTATATTGGGTATACCCAAACCTAAATTTGCGGGTACCCGAACTTGCGAATAGTGTATTTTTGGGGCTATTATCGGGTAACAATTCTCATTACCCGAACTTTTCAAAACCCGAACTACCCGACTCGAACTTTGCGGGTAACCCGAACGCCCAGACTGAGTCAAGCCACACGTACGTCACAGTGGTCGGCGAGGCTCCCTGATGACCCACTCCTGGTCGTGGAGATACTCTTCCATGTCCCCATTGACAAGTCACTGCTGGTTCAAGTGTGTCTCCAAGGCCTAGCGCATCATCGCTGACCACCTGACCCTCTCCACGGCAGGGTCCAGTGGTGTGGAGGCCAAATCAGGGAGGTGATTGGTTCAGAGGAGTTTGAATGCAGTCATTATCTAGATGAACGTGATTGCCCAATATATGATGATCTCCATCCAGTTCAGGCCAGCCCAAACCCAAGTTGTTGAGACTTGAGAATCCACCATGAAACCTGTTCAGTATAGCAACAAGAAAAGAAAATATGATTGCACGACTATTCATGCTCTTGATCAATGATGACAGATGCAAGTTGTTTTTTAAAAAAAAGCTAAATTAGCAAAATTTGGCTACAAGTTGAAATTACTTCTAGTCCATGGCGTTGCCGGCTGTCTGCCATCCCGTGTGTATTTGAAAGGAAGGTAAACGAAGATCCTGACCTTTAAACAGAGGAATTGACATCTGGTAGTGATAGGTGGACTTGCCTGAATAGTTTTTTTTGAAATAAGACTTGCCTGAATAGTAGTGGCCACTACACTCTGCCATCTCCTACACACTTCATCTGTGATCAACTCTTCCTTGTAGGCTTCTGTTTTTTCCCAGCCATGGCCTGTACCAAAAGACCTCCTGAAAATGGCCCCGATCCAGCGGTAGTTCGTCTGTGCTTGAGCCACCCATTGGTTTTTTCTGGGCACTGCTATAGCCAAGCTCGATGCGATCTCAATGATATGGATGCGATCTCAATGATAAGATATGGATGCGATCGTCATGACTCATTAGTCATTTTCTCCAATTTATGACCCATTTCGATCTATAGTTTGTTGGGCTAGCTAGGGTGTATGTGTGTCAGTGTGTGTTCATAGAGGAGAGGGTACATGAATGCATGAGCTCCACATCTACGTTGTGATTAAAAAAAATGTATTGACACAAAAATTTTGTCAAACACGTCATGAATAAATTCAGAATTAGTAATTTTTTGCTACTGTGCTGGTGGTGTGTATAAATGACAACACATAATGGCTAATTATGGAATTATTGCGTAAGTTAGTTTTACCTGTTGTGGCATATGTTTCAATAGCTAAAAACAAGATCAACCGGCTTATCAGATAGAACCCTACCCTAAACAGTACTCCCTCTGTCCTAAAATAGAGGTCGCTATGGGATGCGTGTTGGTCAAACTTTTTCAACTTTGATTAGATATGTAGAAAATACGTACAATATTTATATATTATAATTATAAATATTAATATTTTTTAATTTGTCATTGATCAAAGTTGAATAAGGTTGATTTTTCGAGAAGCGAGAACGACTTCTATTTTAAGACGGAGGAAGTATGCACATTTGAAAGTGTATGCACAATTACAAGAGCCATATTGGGCCTGGATTTTTACCGTGGAAAACTTGGTGGCCCGTTTGCACAGACCCAAGGGCCAGTCCAAAATCAACTTTTACAAACGCACATGCGATGGCCTCCTACCTCCTTAGCGCGCTCATTTTTTTCAAAAGCGTGTTTATGCACGTACTGCTTTAAGGGAAAAAGAGAGAGTTCAACAATAACTGCTGCCCGGGGCGAGCTGCCAGCCGACGGAACTGGCGTAGCTGGCGGCGATCCAAGAGTCGAACTCGTCTTTGATGTGCGCCAGCAGCTGAGCCGTAGTGGAGGCCGGTGGTCGAAGGTTCGGCGGTTGCGTTCCTTCCGAACCTCCCAGAAGACCGAAAGAACAGCGAGTCTAAGCCCTTCTTTGCCGGCGCTGGAATCCTTAGCGCGCTCGTGTCGTTCTTCTTCTAGGGCTCAGAAGTTTCCCCAATTCCCCACTCGATTTCGGCCGCGGTGCGTTTGAGCGCGCCATCCCCGCCGCCGTCTCCTTCACCGGCGCCGCCCCATCTCCGCCCAGAGCCGGCGCCGCCGGTCGCATCTGAGGCCAGCCGCGGTCGGAATCGGCTCAGCCCCGCATCCTCCACCAAGCACGCCTCCTCTGAGCTCCAGCCGGCCTCCACCAAGCTGACCGGAATCGGCTCCGCACCGCCCCGCGTCGTCGCCGTCGGTCCTTGCCATCTCCGCCGGCTGGTAAAGCTCCTTCCTTTCTCCTCCCCGTTACCGCTGTTCTCTCTCGCGTGCGCTCACGCACTGACATTTCCATCTCGGTACCCACTCCGCAGATCACTCTCGGTGGCATGGACTGCTCCAAAAACGAGGGCGCGGTGGCCGCCCTCCCCGACGACCCCCTGGTGGAGATCCTCTCCCGCGTCCCTGCCAAGTCCGTCTGCCGGTTCAAGTCCGTCTCCAAGGCCTGGCGCGACCTCATTGCCCACCCTCACTACCGGAAGAAGCTCCCCCAAGCTATGCAAGGAATCTTCTACATGGTGCCAGAGGACAGTTTCAATGTCAGTTTCAGTTTCATCGATCTGACAGCGAGGTCCGTGCCACTAGACATCGACCCTGCCTTCTCTTTCCTGGCAGAACGGCCTGGGTTCCAGTTCCAGAATCTCGGTTTGCTGGGTTCCTGCAACGGTCTTGTCCTCTTCAGGAACTACCGGGAGCCGCCATTCTCTGAAACATTGGGCTATGTTGTGTGCAACCCGACCACAAAGAGATGGGCAGCCGTGCCCACTTGTGGCTCTCTGGATCCGGTAACCTTCGCCTATTTGGCTTTCGATCAGGCCATATCGTCTCACTTCCACCTGGTCCAGTTCCAGATCTCCGTGGACGATGAGATGTTGGTGTCGCTGCATGCTTACTCATCTGAAACTAGGACCTGGAGTAGTAACCAAATTGAGTCTCAAGAAAAGCAATGGCCAGTAGCAGAGTGGCATCATCGTGGCATGCTATCTCGTAGGGACCCTGAGTGTGCTTTTGTTAATGGCTTTCTGCATTTCATTGTTGGGGATTTCGATCGACCTCAGATAGTTGCCATAGATGTACAAGGAAAGGCAAGAAGGGTGATCACAGTGCCAGGTGTGGTTGCTGGGAGGCAACATCATTGTTATTTAGGGCAGTCCCAAGGGAGCCTGCATTACATGAGTCAAGAAATGTTTGATGATAACGAAGAGAGGTACAAACTGTCTATCTGGGTTCTTCAGGATTATGATACACAAGAATGGGTGTTGAAGGACACTGAGCTCTGTGGAGATCTTTGGACACATAACTAATGACATTTTACACTTCATCGTTGGCATTCATCAAGATCGTAATGTGCTCTTTTTTCTGACCTTGAGGAGTAATCTGGTAGCATACGACATGAACCATAAGGAAGCGAGTGTTGTTGCTACTTTCAAAGATCTGAAAAAGCCGTTCCGTTTTGCTCACTATGTTCCCTGTTTCTCAGAATCCCCGGCTCTCTCAAATTAGCATTGGGAGTATGTGCTCTATGTATGAGTTACTAGCTTAGCAGCTTGTTAAATTCTAGTAGACTGAGGTAAAATGTTCTGTCAGCAGTAGGATGTATTCCTTGATCTAATTGGTATTAGCCTGTTGAGACATTTATGAAGTGTACCTTTATAGATGCTAGTTGTGTCCAAGTTGAACAATTTGCACTTGAGAAGTTTTATGATTCAAACATTTTTTTTGTGACTTGGTTGAACAATTATTTACTCTGAATTTAGTTTCTTTGGTCATGTGTTTATTTCTGCTGAGCAAATAAAATCATCTTACATATGTTGCAACTTTTAAATGGTGCACCTATGAATCACTGTCAATTGGAAGGCCTTGCAGTAACATCAAAGGTTATTAGAACCAAAAAGTCTTATCATTGTGCTGTACAAAAATCAGATGTGCTGGAGATATTCTCTCTCTGTAGACAATTTAAACAGTTTCAGATGTTATATGTAGAATTACTTTCCTGTGGACATACCACAGTTATCTTCCTATAATACAAGATCAATTGTGCTGGTGCTTGAAGCATATTTGCAAGGGACAGCAACTTAGTTTTTCCACAACGGTATGCGGATGCCACCTATCCTGTGGCTCCTTCAAGATTCATGCTGGTCAAATGTGCAGCCAACCTACGTGGTTTTCTGAGTATGGTTAGGAATGGGATTAGAAGGAATATTTGGTACAGATTCTACCAGACCTGGGAATACAGTCGCCTGTGGGAAATGCTGCTGTCCATCTAGTCCAGGACGCTAGCCATTCTCTTTTCCAAGTGCTGTACATCTGATCTCTCACTTCCCCCAAGTTTCCCTCTCATCCGCCATCTCTGTCTTCCACAAGCTCCTCTTTCCATCGGTGAAGACGATAATGGTCTGCTGGATGACGCGATCCTGGAACCTAATTCTTCTTCTACAACCCTATTCTGCTCCTGATATGAGGTCAACCAGTACACCGGCGATGTGTCAGCCACCACATTCGCTTGGGACTGCAAATTTTCCAGGTAAAATGAATAGTTATAAATTCTAGATCTTACTGCTATTTCACTGTGCTTTTAGTTACATATTTTTTTATTGGATCTGGATGTTGCTTTTAGTTCATATGTCTGGTGCTTTTGATTAGTTTTTAGATCTGGTTATCATTGTTTTTGTTCAATGTGATGGAGATAGACAGACATTAGGCATTTCTGTTAGTTCATGTCTGCTTAGTTTAAGCACCGAAGGCTCTTACGTGTGCTGTGTCGTTTTGTTTTCTTGTTAATTAGATTATTAAGATCTTCTTGTTTTCTTAGTTTTTCTAGGCGTCCTATATCACGAGCCTGACTTTAGATCTAATGCATGGTGCTTTCAATTATTTTGTATAGATCTGTTATATACGTTCTTTGTTTAACATTCAATGTGGTAATGTGGCTGCTGCTTTTTAGTTTTTATGTTGCACATTGACACTGCAAGCGGATAGCAATTTTGACTAGTCATTGGAATAGGGTTCGGCCTTTGTAGCCTTAAGCCCCAGAAGTCACAACTAAAGAAAGAACGAACAACGCAAGATGCGAGAGTTGTGACTTGGCCACAGTACTTCAGCTTATACGCCACGGAAATTAGCACAAGCAAAAGAGAATGAGACACAAGAAACAGGGGAAGGGTTGGCTAGGTTGTCCATATCACGTCCTCGGTAAAGACAGTTTTCTGACGGTTGATCGAGTCGACTAGCATGGTTCCAAGGACATGACATGGACCATAGCTTCGCTAACCAGAAGAGAGGTTGGAACGGGGGAATAAAGAAAAGGGGAAGTGGTCTACTTCTCCCAATCCACACGTCATGGCAAAGGCGAGGCATCGGAAAGGATCAACACACAAGAGAACACACAACACCCAAATCCACTTGTAGGGTACCACGACCTATGTGCACTAAATGCACCTAGACACCCTTAGGACCTTAGCAGTGCGGTTGTCACCGCAAGGACCTAAGACGTGCCACGGTCTAAAATAGGTACAAGCATACAAGAGGCTTGAGCACGAAAGAGCCAAAAGAGAGAAGGGGAGAGAAAAGGATCCATCTTCCTTTGATCCACTCGCCATAGCATCCGACGGTAATCAAAGGAAAAGAACCAAGAGAGCGATAAATAAACACCAAAGGGAAACAACAAGCGAAAAGGGGATTTCGGTTCCTCGACACTTTGATCACATGTCACGGTAATGGACATGCATCGAAGTTGGAACAAGAGCGCTCAATCCACGTCTTACTAGATAGACGAGGATTAATAAGAGAGGAACAGTCCCCGCATTCTCTCAACCACACGTCATGGTAACGGACGGAGGTTGAAGGAATAGAGACACAAGCTCGCAGTTCCTCAAACTACACCAACTCGTAGGGCACCACGACCTATGTGCTCTAAAATAGCGCAAGACAATCCCTCAAGCTCTAGCAGTGCGGTTGTCACCGCAAGAACCAAGGAAACGCTAGGGTCTAGGTGGTACAAGCATACGAGGTGGGTAGGAAAACAAGAAGCAAAGGAGGTAGAGCCTAATGGTCATGGCAAGGTGACTCGCGGCCATGAGCGTTACCTACAAGAGTTGGCATCCATTGATTTCACGAAGGTTGTCCCCTAACTCGAATCCGCTAGACTAGGTCGCAGAGGGCTCGCAACGTGTGGATAATAACCACGTCGATAACGACATCGAACCCACCATGGCCAAATCCTAGGGACAAGGATAGGAGCTAACGATCGTGAACCAACGGGGACAACTAAACACGAGAGAAGGGATCGTGCTTGGCGTTATGGCCACGGCGGGATGAACCCACGACCGAAACGACCAAACACGTCGCTTCTCGACCGGCTCGAAGGCTCGGTCCATAGAGACAAACAAAACACCCCAACGAAAGAATAGAACTAGAATAGCACAATCCCATAGAAAGGGAGACAGATAAATAGAACGACACGAGGGCACGTCATAGGCATACATATATAAATATCAAGATTAGACAAGGATATCATGTGCTGATGACGAGTGCGGACATGTATTAATAAGTATGAAATGAACAAGAGTTTCGCCAACGTTCGGCAACGTTCCAAAAGATAGACCTTGAATGGCGGGACGTTGGCGGGCTGCTGCAAGGGGCCGACGAAGCATCCGGGGCGGGCACAACCAGCTGCGGCCGCTCCGGGCTGGCTGCTGGCCGGCTGTAGCCTCTGCTGGCCGACTGCGGCTTGCTGTCACGGGCCGGACATGGCAGCAGGCATCCGAGCGGTGGCTAAGCCCCGGCAGATGGCACCGCAAGGCCGGCGCTTCCCTGCAGTAGCGAAGAACACAACACGAAGGCCGGACAGAGCATCGGAGCTTGCCCTGCGACAGCGAACCACGACACGAAGGCCGGACATGACAACACGTGGGCAGGAGACGTCGACGCTTCGTCAAGGTGGTCGCCTCCCTGCGGCAGTGTGACACAACGGCACGAAGGCCGGTATCAGGCAAGGACACTAGTAGAAGGAGAAAGAAGGTAGCTTGGTGCTGGGGAGCTCACCGAGGTGCACAGGCGGAGTGTGGGTGGAGCAAGACGACGGGTCAGCGGAGCTTGGTCTCTAGCCCAGCGTGCAGTGGGGAGCCGGGTCGAGCAGCTTGGGGTCGCAGGGGCACTGCAGGGGCTGGTTCGGGTGCTCCGTCGATGCCTCAACGGAGAGGAGGGCCGAAGTGAGGTCGCGACCGTCCGTGACGCGCACTGCGTCGCGGTGCTGGGGCGCCGTCGAGGGCAAAGCCACCACGACGGGTGCACCTGAGCCGTGACGAGGTCGAGGCAGTCCCGACTTGGAGCAGGGCAGGCCGTGCGCGACCGGCTTGGCACAGCGGCTGGCTACGGCTTGCTTGCACTCGCGAGGTCGCAACGAGCTCACTGTAGGCGACGTCGAGGTGGGGCTCGAATCGTCGTCGCAGGCTCGCGACACACATGACTTTGCGGCGAGACGCGACAGAGCTCCCGCAGGTGCTGTCGCAGAGCGAGGCCGCGATGTGGTTCCGGTGGAGGCTCGGCCGAAGCGGTGTCGCGGATGCCAACGCTGCGAGGCCGGACGACGAGGCAGGCGGTGCAGAAGACGAAGCCGGAGCGAGGTCGATGGTGGGGCTTCTGCCGGAGGAGGGCACTGCGTGCTGCTCGTGAAGGTGAACGAGGAGGGCAGTGGGGAGTGGTGACGGCGCGGGTATGAGAAGAGAGCGGAGGCGTCTGTCTGGAGCTTTTATATGTGCCGACGACTAGGGTTCCGAGGCACGGACGGCGAGATGCCTCGGCGTCCGTACTCCTGGGACGCGTGGTGGCCATCCGCGGGCATGGGCGCGGACGCCGAGAGGGCAGAGGCGCAGGCGAGGTGACGCGAGCGTGAGCGCGTGGGCGAGTCACGGGTGGCGGCGGCTGCTGGAGTCTGGGAGCGGGCGACCATCCCGCTAGGGTTTCGCGCGCGCGGCTGGGACTGGGCCGCCATGGGCCAGCTGGGCCAGAGGGAGAGGGGGCAGGCCAGCGCTGCTGGGTCAGCTGCGGAGGGAACTGACCAGATTGGGCCTGGGCCGCGCGCGAAGGAGAAGGGGAAGAGCAGAGCGGGCAGGTTGCTGGGGAGGAGGGAGAGGGAGAGGCCTTTTTCCATTATCTTTACATAAAAGTTATGTTGATAAATATTCAAATAGACTTGAGAGGAATTCAAAAGGATTCAAGAGAAATTTGGAAGGAATGGAAAGGCATGGGTCAAGAAATTTGGGAGGGATTTATCACTCAAGGAACTTGCAAGATGTTAGATAGAGACGTGACAAGAATTTTAAATATGGATTTGGAAGGAGGTCACTATGGATCGAATTGGGCTCATGGGGGGATTCGATCCAGGGAATTTAGAGAGATTCAAAAGGAGCTCAACGAAAGAATTTGCTAGGAAATTCCCGGAAAGGAATTAGTTACGGATTTGTGCACTCCAACACAAAATAGAACTCGAAACTCAAAACCAACACAAGAACCGAGGCACACAATTACAACCAATCTATATGCATGCAACGATTTATCGATAAACTCTGTTATAGTAAGCCCAGGATAGTATTTTGCTTTTCTTAGAAGGTAGATCAGTATGCGCGATCTCCTCTGGCAGACCGCGCACGACGCGCATGAGCGCGCTCACCACGGCACGACCCAGGGCGCTGGGATGGCAGTGACCAATCACGATCGTGCCATGATTGTCTGGCTCTCTAGTAGCCATGTATGGATGCATGTGTTTCCTTTATATAGACATAGAAATCAACAAGAAAAGCTGACACTTTTGCAGCACAAAATACTTTGTGTCCACTGCGTTCGCGTGTGTATTCTCTCTCGCTCTCCCGCAGCGGAATCCTAACAAACTCTACTAGGGTTAGCTCGGTTTCACCTAGCAACTACATGCTTCACACAAAGCAAGAAAAGTTTTTGAAAGTACGGATTTTTGGTTGTTGAAAAAACTCGAGTTGTTACAATACGTCTCTCTCGTGGGCATTCACTGACATTTCCATCTCGATCAATCCCCACTACACAGATCGCTTTCGATGGCATGGCCGCCATCCCTGATGATACCCTGGTGGCCGGAGAGATCCTCTACCGAACCTGATCGGTACCGGAAGAAGCTGCCTCGATCAACCGTACCTATCCAAGGACTCTTCTACATGGAGATGGAGCTAGGGATGGATCTCAGTTTCAGTTTCATTGATCTGACTGACAGAGAGATCCATGCCTCTGGACATCGACCCTGGCTGGCTTCTCCTTCTTCCTGACGGAACGGCCTGGGGTGGGGTCCAGATGAAGCTCATCTTACTGGATTCCTGCAACGGTCTTATCCTCTTCAGGTTCAGGCACCCGCGCAAGCAGGTGCACCCTGATCCGACGTATATATTGGGCTTTCCGACCACGAAGAGATGCATGAGCAGCCGTATAGTACGTGCCCACTTGTGGCTCTCTGGAGCTGACAACCTGCTTCGCCTATTTGGCTTTCCAATGGTCGATCAGGCCATATCCTCCCACTTCCACTTGGTTGAGTTCCAGATATCTGTGCGGAACGAGATGTCTATGTCACTGCAAGCTTACTCATCTGAAACTGGGACCTACAGTAGGTCGCAACCAAATTGTCGTCGTCGTGCCATACTTTAGGCACCAACCCGTGCCTTTGTTAATGGCTTCCTACATTTCATAATTCACAGTTGGGGACAAGGATCGGATCAACCTCAGATAGTTGTACGTAGATGTACAATGAAAGACAAGAAGCTAGGGTGATCACAGTGCCAGGTGTGGCTGATGGTGGGAGGCAACGGTATTGTTATTATTTAGGGTGGTACCAAGGGTACGTGCCTGCGTTACATGACTCAGGAAATGTGTGATGCTCATGAAGAGAGCAACAAACTGTTCATCTGGGTTCTTCAAGATTATGACACACAAGAATGTGTGTTGAAGGACACTGTGAGCTCCCTGGCGATCTTTGGGCACATACACTTGACGTACTAGTGACATTTTGCACTTTTTTTTTTTTGAGATCGGGTCGTTACCCGTATTTTCATTAAGGAGAAGAGACTTGGAAAACAACAGTTTGCAATGTCAAGCGGACATTGAAGGCCTAACTACTGGGTCAACAAGAGAAAGCTATTACAAGGCAACCTGAGTTTGCGACAAAAGAGCAAAGAGCTGAAACCCGCGTGCCCCCAGTTATCGGCTTCCTGCACCATCCGCCTAAACAGGTCCAGCAAGCCTGAGGGGGGGCGACCGAACGTTCTATCATTCCGCTCCTTCCAAACAGTCCATGAAATCAGCAGGCAGTCGAAGATTGGTCGAGCACCAGCGTCAATGGCCGCCCGCCTGCTGAGCCACCAATTAACAATGCATTCATCATCGTCGGCATTGGCCTCCGAAGCCCGGAGCGCCAGGTGCTGAAGACCCACCGGCGCCAGGGCCAGGCACCAGAGCTCCCTAGTGATCACGCAGGCGAGGAACAAATGTTGCTGAG
Source organism: Microstegium vimineum (assembly GCA_022036555.1). Lineage (NCBI taxonomy): Eukaryota > Viridiplantae > Streptophyta > Magnoliopsida > Poales > Poaceae > Microstegium > Microstegium vimineum. Next base: position 51,452,202 of record CM039120.1, read on the forward strand.
TTTCAGGCTCTTGATCGCACAAGACACAGATATCGCCATCCTGAAGGCCGTGATGCCAACGGCGCGCAGCAGTCCAGAGGCGCCCGTGAAGGGCAAGCCAAAAGAAGAATTTTACTCGAGCTGGAACCTTAGACGCCCAAAGCTCTTAGGCGCGAGTGTTATTGCTACTTTCGAAGAATCCAAGTTCTGAAAAAGCCGTTCCGTTTTGCTCATTATGTTCCCTGTTTCTCATAATCATGGGCTCTCACAGATTAGCACTGGGAGTATGTGTTCTATATGTATGAGTTACTAGCAGCTCTGTTAAATTCTAGTAGACTGAGGTATTGCAAGCCTGTTGAGATATTTATGAAGCTAAACCCATAATAACAAAATAAACAGCGCATCACAAACCTTGCAATCCCCATTCATGATCATAACATTAATTAGGGCGGTTCCGTAAATTCGTGACTCTAGAACTAACGTATGGACCGGACCGGTCAGTAATTGTGTGGAAAAGGTTTGCATATTCAAAACAAGTAACAACAGCAAGCTTAGCAATTCCATTCCAATACCGGCCAGAATGCCCGAAATATGTTTCTGTAACCCAAAATTGCCCGAGACGTGCTGCATCCTGTACCGGCTTCTATTTCGGTCAATTATGGCAATTCCAGCGGGTTCGCATGCTTAGCTTTCATTCTGATACCGCCATGAAAGCATATCTTTCTCCTTATGCATCTAAAAATAGCAGGAAAAAAAAGTCAAGAGAGACCAACACTTTTGGGATCCATCTTGACCAATAATCAATACAAAAAACTGCCATCAAGACTAAGAATCAAAATGAAATGTCTATCTATTCTTACAAATTCCAACATTGCAACCAAATCACATTCAAAGTAACTGAAAGTATAAGTGTTGGTAATAACCAAAATCAGAATCTATATAGTAATATTCTGATTTGGATATAAATTGGATGCATACTTTCATTCTTAGATTCTATTTCTGCTCCTAGTAGTCTTCTTAATATAAACAAATATCCATACGACTCGGTAGCTGAATGAGGGCTGAATCAACCAGACTTTCAAAAGTACTCTTTACTCCTATATCAAACACTGAGCTGACTACTCTTCTAAATCTATTAGATTTCAGAAACTAATTAACAAACCACTTCTCATCGATCAGCAAACCAACCAGAAAGCAAGGCAAAGAATACCTGGGAATGCATGTACATAGTATGCAACAAATTGCTGGCTATGACCATAACCAGAGGTGTTAGGATTGAGGCTAACCTTGGGACTATGCACTTCAAAAATTGAATATGCATTTCAAACAATAGCAACTCATGTATATTACTGAAATAGTAAAATCCTAGAGACAATGTGGTCAGAACCAATGGGAAAGAACAGTTTGGAGCTGCAAACCATAGTAAACTAGAACCATAGAATCACTCTGCTAATGAATAGTAAAGTAGAACCTGGCAGGATTCCGTGCTGCCAAAGTAGCCCTTAGTTTTCTATATAGTTTCTCAATATACAAGCCTGCTGAGCATATTTGACGGCATACATGCATGATTCATCCCCACCCCTCCCTCTTCCTAACGGTAATATGAAATCTGACAGGATCTTATATATCAACGTTCATAATGGGTTGTGGTGCCTACGCACCTACCCATAAGGTGGGACCTTGTGTCTTCCTTTAACTCCATAGTAGCATAAAAACAGTTGAAATGACATCCCACAGTTTTTGCTTTCCTTTTATATTTGTTGCCTAAGACTATTTATGTATTTATTTATTATATATGCATTGTTAAGTAAAATAGCTTTTCCATGTTTCCTTGTAAATCATATTATCATTTCCATAGGAAGACATGAACTGTTGTATCAACACTTTCATTTTAAAATCATTTACACAGAAACAACATGCATGGCATGGAAGATATATTAAACAACTGGAACACACGGATACACTCAAAATGCCATAGGTAAGTGTACAAGTAACTATGTATATGACCATATATCTACCATCGGAAACACATGAGAGAAAAGTTTATGCATACATATGGGGGGAGGGGAGAAAAAAAACAAGTGTCTATTATATCTTCAAATATCAGAGTGGAAGAGTTAGATGCAACAGTTACTGGAAAGAAAAAATTGCTTATGTAGGACTTTAGACTAATCAAAGGTATGTTTTACATCCTTTTCAAACATTGCAATAGCATGTCAGAAACTCAGGTATAAGCAGTGAAGAAAACTACCGGTTAAACATAGTAGACAAAAATGTTGATTCAAGAGAAGGTCGTGCACAACAAATCTAGGCATGATACACAACCATGTCATCATATGACATAGATGTAAACCGGCAACAATCAGGTAATTAAGACTTAGATGAATCTGATTGTGCTCAATAGAAGTATAGTGCACGGACCAGAAACATATAATGTCTTCATCTTGGGAGGATTGAACCTCTCTCACGAGACCACTTGAAGCAACCACACAGATCCTTTGTGCCAATTCACGCCCTCATGTAAACACCATAGGCAGCTGGATCTCCCTTCACCCAAACTGACACTGCAAACTAGACAGCCACTACACCAAGTATAGTCCTAGCAATGTATCCATGACTTCCCATGAGAAATGAAAGGTCTACGATCAACATGTAGGCAGCCATACAGGTGCAAAAGCGGGCACATGCAAACAACATTGTACGTGTGTAGTCTGTAGGTATGACTGAAGAAGTGGCCATAAGACCTGCTGCCAACGTACCAACTCCCACAATCAGCGAGAGCACAAAGATCACCTTCAGAGCTTGGTTCCAACCAGAAAAATGATCACAGAGGCCACCTCTAACCCCCAAGATCACTGCAGCAGAAAATGCTAGCTGAGCCAAGAATCTCTGCGAATGACATTGCGGAAAACTAAGCTAACATGCTCTGAATATTGATATTCTCAAACCACTGCTCATTAAAAAAACATTATCAACCCACCAATTAATGTGACTCTTATAATAAATAGATTCATGTCTATTAGAATATAGAGTATGTATTGTCTAAAAATGGTCATTGATCTTGGTTGTGTTAAGATCGACTCCTGCACTATGATTGATCAAATAAAAGTAACATAATTGGACAGAAAGAGCTCTCATTCTATCATGCTATTATGCTAGTTGATTTACTAATTGCCTGTGGTTGCTACCAATTCTCATGGCAAACATGGATAAGCATAACATACATCACATTATTAATCAGCAGTAGTTTATAACAGATTAGCAGATCAAAATCAAGTACCTAATGTGTATGGGATGCATCCTAGTTGTTTTGCGGTGGTGGTAAAGGCACAGGGGTAACAATTAACATTGTTGAGTGTGCCAGACGATCGCCGTCGGGTCCACCACTTGATGAACGACTCTTGAATCTGACTCTGACAACGAGCGACGCGGGGCGGAGACGCAGTGGACGGCTTGGGTGGAAATAGCATGTCGTTGTGGCCGACGAAGCCGGCGCCCCTCGCCGGCCGGATGTTCTGTCGGGCCTCTCGCGGATGTTGTGGCGGATGTCGAGGCGAGGTGGCGTATCCCATTGCAGGGCTCGTACCGACGCGACGGCGCTCCGAGACAGAGCGTGGGAGAGGCTGCCACGACGACGCCCGTAGCGCCGATTCCGCTGCCTTAGGCGATGAGGAATCGGAGTCGACGTCGGAGTTAGAGACTGAGCAACTACCGCTGGCGGCGGCGCTGGTGGTGGCTGTCGTCATCTGGATGGGCTGGACCACCCGCCAGGACGAAGCGTGGGAGAGGCTACCACGACGACGCCCGTAGGGCTGATTTCGCTGCATGAGGCCATGAGGAGTCGGCGTCGGAGTCAGGAACTGGGCAGCTGGCGCTGACGGCGGCGGGGTCGTGGTGGCGCAGGCGGTGGCTACCATTGTCAGCATGCGGCGATTATCGATGACTATCATGGTGGCTTTGCAGGGTGGTAGTCTACCCAAATGGAAATGGGGAGAGTTCCAAGTGACAATAAGAGGTGTTTGGGTCTGCTCCACAAACTGTGCTCTGCAAACTCCACCGTGGAGTAGCTCTACAAAAAACAGGAGTTTGTGGAGTACCTCTTTAGGTGCTCTCACAACTCCACCTTTTTTTCTCGAACTCTATGCATGAAGTTGAAACCATTTGGCTAAAAAATATGGAGCGGAGCTGAAAAATATGGAGCGGAGTAGTCACAAACAACCCCTACGTCTTTTCTGTACTACGCCATTTTTGTGTGCAATTAGGAAGGTTAAATTTTACTAGAGGAAATTGTATTGACTAAAAAAATATGGAAACTGCACTAGAGGTTATAATTTTTTTTTCACTTTTTGCAAAGAGTACTTATATCCCATTTTAATGTCATGTTCACATTATATATTGAAATTATGCAGCAATATAATTTAAGTCGGAGGATAACCCCATAATCTTTTTGTTGATTTCAAGAGTTGGTGGTGAATGTTGGTCCTTTAGAACACAAGAGTGATCTTAGATATATATTGGATCTAGTAAAACCATTAGAATGGGAAATATAGTTGGCTTATTTTACAATAAGGTCTGCCACTGCTATATATAGCAAATGTGGACCAACTCTTAGCATATTCTAAAATGATAAGCATATTCCTATTACATGGATTGGAAACCAAGGAAAGTAAATTACTATAAAGTAAAATACAAGTGCTACCAACCACAAGGTTTATTTGTCAATTTGCCCCTAAGCCTTGTGCCGAGCATGGAAGGTGATTTGATATAGTCCAATCCTCTCCCTCGTCTCTTGAAACTTGGATTTCCCAAGTGACTTGGAGAGTATATCAACTAGCTAATTAGTATTGGCAATGTGGCTGGCTGAAAGGTCTCTATGTGATTTTGGTAATTGAGTGACAACTTAGGTGAACTAATATGTGTTTGAGTGATATACACAAGAGATTAGTTCACATGTAATTGTGTGATGAAGAAGCTTATTCACTGAGTCGTGTGACCAAGTTGGAGAAGATCAAAATGAGGCTTGACTTGATGGATCAGTTGCAAGTGTGAAGGGCAAGCAAGTGATGCTTGGCGCCGATCGATGAACCAACACAACAGTGAAGAGCAAGTGAGGTCAAGATCGATGAACCAACACGGTCACGTGATAATATGAAGTGGATCATATCATTTGGTGATTGGGTTGTGCATGTGTTGCATCAACATTGGAGGAGATGGAATGGAATGCGCAAGGCAAAGGTAACTTGTAGGGCATTTCATTTCACCGGTCATAAGTGTGTAGAGAAGTTTATGACTGGGTTTAGGATAGATGGTCGTACTATTAAAAGCGGCAAACTTGTTTGCATATTGGTCATCTAGTGTCACTTGAGAGATCTAACATTGCGATGCATTAGGATCGAGTGGCGTGGTGAGAGAAAGAGAAAATCCTTTGAAAATAATTGTGAAATTGCTAACACACATGCACGTGGTGGTGTATACTTGGTGGTGTTGGCACATTTGCAAAGGAGAAGGTGTTGGAGTTGAAGTGGATCAACCTGGGGAAGTTAGAGACGTTTTGGAGCTCAATGAGGAGCACCGAACGCTGTCCCAGGAGACATCAGACGCGTCCGGTGGCTTACCCTAGGTTAGTCTGGCTATGGAGTGAGCACTGGACGCTCATCGAGTCTGGTGAAGGATCACCAGACGCGTCCGGTGTGGTTGGGAGCTCTCTAGATGTTGTCTACATAACCATCGAACGTTGGCACCAGACTCAAGACTCAAAAGTGCAGTGAGTCCGGTGCTAAGGAGAAGAAGTGCCTCCACGCAAGGCACCGGACGCAGGGTGAGCCCGGTGATGGGTCACCAGACGTGTTCGGTGTGGTTTTGACCTCTCTGGATGCTTACTGTGTTGTCACTGGACGCTGAGGCATGGTTAGTCAGTGCTACACCGGATGCATCCGGTGCATGTACAAAGAGTGCCAGAGCAAGGAGAAGTTGCACGGCCACAGTCAAATTCAAACGGCTAGTACATGTGGCGTCGAGTGGTCCACCGGACACTGGCACCGGAGCGTCTGGTGTGACATCAAGGTGCGTCCGGTGCTCGCGTTGAATGCCTAGTGAAGGGGTATTTTTTGAGGCGTCGCCGCCGGTGAGTTGTTAACCCCTCAACGGCTAGTTTTGCATGTCCCTCTATATATAGACGGGTGAGCACCTAGGGGATGTGTTGACCTTGGTTGTGGTTGGCATAGGAGCGCTCTAACTTACTTGTGCTTGCATGAGTGTGATTCGATTGCGAGTGAATGATCTCTAGAGCGTTGCTTTGAGAGATAGCTACATGTGACACTAGGTGATCGTGTTGCAAGTCGGTGGTGCTTGTTACTCTTGGAGGTTGAAACCTCCTAGATGGCTTGGTGGTTGTGGCTCCATCGAAGCACGCAAGGAGATTGTGCGTGGCTCTGGAGAAGAGCTTGTGAGGGGTATTGTGCTCACCTCGTAGGAGATCGCGAAGAGCAACTCTAGTTGAGCGTGTCATTGAGTGCCCTCATCTTGTGTTGGTTAGGCGGCAACCCTTGTTTGGGTTAGGCGAGTAAGGCCTGTAAAAAGTCATAAACCTCAAAGTGAGTGAGCCGACACAACGGGGACTAGTTTGGTGGCGACCAAGTGAACCTCGTGAGAAAAATCACTGTGTCAACCTTGTCTTTATCTTCTCGGTGGTTTGCATTCTCCATCACTAGCTTGTACTTACTTATTCATACTGTGCTAAGTGATTAGGTGTTGCTCTTGTAACTAGTTTATCTTGTGTAGTTTGCTTAGTTACCTTCTTGCTTGTGTAGCATAGAAGTAGCTCTTGCATGGATAATGAGCTTGTGTAGACTTGTTAGTCACATTGCTTGGTTTGTGTAGCTAAGTAATTTGAGCTCTCTAGTTTGGCTTGTCTTGCCTTGCTAGTTAGCATTGTTAGTGAGCTTAGACTTTGTGCGCTTTGCATCACTAGCTTGTATAGAAGCTCCTGGTTTGATTAGAGTACTAGTTGCTTAGGTTTGTGTGACCTTGCAACCTAGACTTGTATAGGTGAGCTTCCTAGCCCGACACCTTAGTGAGCATAATTAGTATAATTTGCTAGGTGCTAGAGTTATAGTAAGAGGGGTGTAGTCTTGGCTAGACCGATAGTTTTAATTACGCATTTGTTTCGGTTAGCCACTATAATTAAGTTTTAGAAAGGCTACTCACCCCCTCTAGTCCGCCATCTCTACCCTACACTGACCTTGATACTCCTATCCTTCAAGCAATCCCTGATGAAGTGATACTTGATGTGAATGTACGTGGTTGCTTCTTTCATGGAAGACAAGGTTCTTGGCTAGAGCTAGAGAAGACTTGCTATCCACCTTGAGCTCAACCACAACCACTTTCCTGCCAAGGAGCTCTGCTAGCATCCTTGACAGCCACATGGCCTGAGTTGTCACAGTCGGACAGGGCCACTACCTTCTCCTTGAGGGACTGTCAGCTGACCAAGCAACCGTCGAGGAAGAACATTGTCCTAGTTGTGGCTCTTGCAGGTATCCTGACATCAACGGTCCCTACTAAAAGACCCATTTTAATACAACAGAGTTCTAGGCCCTCCAAGGAATACATTTCCTAACCTACTAGCACCCGGTGGCTCCTACAGATCCATCACTCAAGCAACCTATTCAGAACAAGAGTTGTTCCATGGATAACTTCCTCATTACCTTTAACATTTTATGATCACCATTGCTCTCACAGTGTTTATTCAGTTTGCCAAGAACACAAGGAGTTCGTCAAGAACATGATGAACACGAAGAATATATATAGGTGGAAGAAAATAAAGGCTTGCATCCTCTATACATCCAGAATAGTGGCAGATTCATCATTTCTCCTTTGCCCATTAGACAGAGAGCATCATGGAGCCGACCATACATACCTTTGTCATTGTCCATCCACTGCCGGAAACACAGACTTTGTCGAGTGCATACGGCACTCGGCAAAGAAGGTTTCACCGTTAGCAAAGGTTTTGCCGAGAGCTTCTCTCGACAAAGAGTTCTCGGAATAGCTCCTACCGGCAAAGTCACCTTTGTGGAGAGCCTTTTATCGGGCACTCGGCAAAGGCTTTGCCGAGAGCCGCGCCAGCTCTCGGCAAAGAAAAGGAGAGCTGCGGTTATTTTGCCAAGAGCTGGCGTAGCTGGCTCTCGGCAAAGGTTTTGTATTTTTTTTGGTTATTCTGGCAAGGACGTGCTCCAGGTGCACACCTACTCGTCTGATAACAACGCATGGACTGGAAGGGCGATCCAGTGCTGGTAACACCAAACCATAAAGACCTGGATGGGCACCTTTGTTAATGGCATGCTCCACGTGTCCGTCTCGTTGCGCGGTGGTTCTCAACGCCGTAATGCGATCGTTACCGTTGACGGCGAAGGGCAGCAGCGCCGGGTTATCAGATATTCAGATGGCCAGAGAAGGAGCATGGTTCGCTTGTTTTTTTTTGGTCAGTCGCAGCGGCTCCTGCATTGCGTCAGTGGACGCAGGGACCGGTATGGCTACATGACTGAACTGTCGATTTCAGTGCTAAAAGACGAAGACTACGGTGCAGAAACAGAGCAATGGATCCTCAAGGGCAGAGTGAGCTTCTCGCAGCTGTTTGGACAAGCGTATTGGTGTTTATCCATCCAGATCAGAACTTGGTCTTCTTTTACCTCCTCTTGAAGAGGAGGCCAGTGTCGTAAAAGCAGCCGAAACCATGAAAATGTGAGTTTTGTAGTAGAGCAAATGGTGCTTTTGGCCTAACGTAGATGTGGTTTTATAGAAGTCGCAAAAAAAATGTGGTTTTTAGTTCTTTGGTTGAATTTTAGCTTTTGCAAAAGAAAAACATGTTTAAAAGGCCAACCTTGCAAATCTATCAACCAAACAGGGTGCATACGGTTTGTAAAAAAAACATATGGCATCTGTGACCGTATCACTTTCGACTCAAACATGAAAATATGGTTCTTGATCGCGTTCCATCGAGCGATTGGAGATGGTTTGATAATTTTTCAACAAAACTTACACTTATATTGCCTCTTGCTTGCATTCTTATACATGGAAAAGATTAGAAATAATCTAATGAATATTTGGAGGATGTGAACATTGGACCGTATACTAATTTTGAATGCTACGCTTCCAAGAAGGTGCTTTAAAATCTTTCTCAATGTGCAGTTTCGTATGTACGAACTATACTTATTATATGTAATAAATAAGACGAGACAACTAAAACCGCCGCCGTTCACAAAATAATATAATTCTAAGTACATTCTTTATTAAAACATGTAAAAGTTTAACTAAGTTTATTAATAAAATTATTAATATTTATGACGCTGAATAGATATAATTTGAAAATATATCTCATGACAAATCTAATAATACTTGTTCGATATTATAAATATTGACACTCGTTTCAAATTATAAGTTATTCCAGTTTTGTTAGTGTCAAAAGATCATACGTTTGATCAAATTTATATAATAAAGTAATAATATTTATGATACCAGATAAGTATTATTATATTCTTGATTAATTATATTTCTATAGTGCACCTATTTGATATCAAGTTTTTTTTATTAATTTAATTTAAATTTGAGATATTTTGATTCTTTGAATGTTGTAACCTTTATAACTTAGAAAGGAGGGAGTACTTTTTATTCATAGTTAATTATATTTCAAAAAATTTAATCGGATATCATGCACACAATGACCCAGTCACTATACTGAAGCCCACTGGCCCACCCCTGAAAGCTCAGGGGTCGTTTGGCAGCACTCCACGGAGCTGATTCTCAGTCAGAATCATTTCCTGGCTGCCAAACGTATTTTTCAGCGAGAAGTGATTCTCTGTGAAGTGATTCTCTAAAATGATTTAAGAGGTTGAGAGCTAAAAAAAGTAGCTTCACATGATTCTATGAAGTGATTCTCCATGCTGATTTTAAGAGTTTAGGCTAAACAATCAAAGAGAATCATTTTCAGTCACAGAATCACTTCACCGGTGAATCAGGGAGCACAACTGGAGAATCTGGGAGCACAACCAAACAGGCCCTCAGTCTATTTCCACCCCCCTTCCTTTCATAAAATCTTCCGTTAAATTCCAAATTCTCCCCTAAATTGCAAAATCCCTAGCCCATTCGTGCTCGAGCGCGGCCGCTACCAGCCGTAGGATGGCGCTACAGGGGACGGCGCAGGAGAGCAGCCCAACGGCCAGCGCCGCCGCCGCCGACCCGGACACTGCCCGGCGGCAGGTACGCTCCGCCCGCCTCCTTACCCACTGCGCTTCCCCTCCCTCTCTAGTTTGTTGTGTTTTCCCCTCCCTCTCAGCCCAACGTGAGTTGCTCCTACAGCTCAGGGTGATAATGATTCCACCCTAGCTACTAGGATAGCTAAATATGAGGAAAAACTAGAGAAGTGGGAACACTCCAACAAATTGGCCATAAAGGCCATGAAGAATAACATTACTCCTGAAATAAGGGGATCCATTCCCACCTCTGAAGATGCTAAAAAGTACCTAACAAACATAGAGGAGCAGTTTCAGAGCTCTTCTAAGTCTGAGGCTAGTACTTTGATCATGAAGATGGCTTCAACTAAGTACTTAGGATCTGGTGGCATTAGGGAATATATCATGATGATGGTTGATATGGCCATTAAACTTAAGACCATGGATATGACAATTTCTGATGGCTTCTTAGTACACTTTATTGTGACTTCACTTCCTTCAAGATATGAGGTGTTAAAGGTCAACTACAACCTCCTAAAGGAAAAATTGAATGTGAGTGAACGCATTGCTAAGTGTGTATAGGAAGAAGAGGGGCAGAAGGCTGAGAACAAGGATCAAGTCAACCTTGTTGTCCAAGGCAAAAGATAGAACCATGGCAATCCTAAGGCTAAAAAGAAGTTGAACTTCCTCAAGGCAAAGAAGAAGGACTTCAAGAAGACTAAGACTGCCAACATTGAGGAAAATGCCAACACCAAAACTGAAGGAAGTACCAAGGGGCCTAAGTGTTGCTTGTGTAAGGACTTTGGGCACATCCAAAAGGAATGTGATGAATTCAAAATCAGGCTTGCTAAGAAAGGTACTCATGATGTAATTAATTTTGTTGATGAATCCCTTTACACTAATGTTTCTCCTAGTACATAGTGTATTGATTATGGTGCCACTTGCACATTACTAATTCATCAATGGGATTCCTTATAAGTCGGAGGTTGGCAAAGCGGGATTACAAGTTTATAGTTGCCGATGGACATGAGACTGGTGCTGAGGCTGTCGGCACTTTACCTTTACTTTTAAGTAGTGGCTTTGTTCTTAAGTTAAATAATGTGCTACTTGTTCCTGTCATGAGAAGGAACCTTATTTCTGTTTCCGTCTTAGATGATGATGGCATTCATTGTGACTTTGGGAACAACAAATGCTTGCTTAAATGTAATAATGAGATTGTTTGTCTTGCACTTGGCATGGCAAGATTTATTTATTGCCTCTTAATGATTCTTCTGTGATGAATGTGTACGATGTCACTATTAAGCGAAAGAGAAGTATCACCAATGAGACCTAATCGAAATTATGGTACTGTCGTTTAGGCCACATTTCGAAGGGGAGAATGGAGCGTCTCATTAGAGAAGAGAGACTTCATCCATTGGACTTTTCTAATTTAGAGCACTGTATTGATTGTATTAAGGGAAAATATGTGAAACAAATTAAGAAAGGAGCAATGCGGAGTTCGGGACTATTAGGACTAATTCACACTCATATATGTGGTCCCTTCTCTGTTACATCAGTTGATGGATTTAGTTACTTCATTACTTTCACTGATGATTACTCCCGTTATGGATACATCTTTTCATTATGTGAACAATCTGAAGCACTTGATAAGTTTAAAATATTTAAGGCTGAGGTTGAGAACCAGCATAATTTAAATATTAAGGTGGTAAGATCAGATCGAGGAGGGGAGTATTATGGGAGAGCAGCTTCATATAGACAAATCCTCGGTCCGTTTGCTAAATTCCTACAAGAAAATGAAATAGTTGCCCATTATTCAACTCGTGGTTAACCTCAGCAAAATGGAGTAGCTGAGAGGCGTAATCGCACCCTAATGGATATGGTTCGAAGTATGCTAAGTAACTCTACGCTGCCAGTGAGTTTGTGGATGAAGGGATTAAAGACAACCACACATATACTTAATCAGGTTCCTACTAAATTTGTCCCTAAAACACCTTATGAATTGTGGACGGGTAGAAAATCCAATATGAATTACTTACGTATATGGGGTTGTCCTGCCGAAGCTAAATTATTTATTCCACATATTGGGAAACTAGATCCACATATCACGATTAGTCGACGACTAGTCAAACGACTAGGTTTCTGGTCAAGCTGATCGAGTCGGATCACCTAATCGACCACGTGGGACCAACCAGGATGACTAATCACGATTGATCGGATGATCTGAAAACAATGCATGGTAATCAGCAACAACATCAGCAGAATAAACCCCAGCCACTTGCATATCTTCTGCAGGGTCCTCTGGTTCTCACGATAACGTTGCAATTCCTTCATCTTTTGCCTTCAAGAAACACAAAAAAGTAGCATTTTCGTGATTGCTATGTTGTAGTGTAAAGGAAATACAAATATGATGCGGCCCCTATGGCCCTGTATATACCTCATGGACTCGAGTTTGTTCTTGGTTGTTTTACACGTCATCTAATACAGTTCCAGATCAATATCCAGTTGCATTTCCTTAGTACTTCCTAAAGCTTTAGCTAAAACATCTAGACCCTTTTCATAGACAGCAAGAGCATTCATAGCATCATCCAAACCTTTCTCAAACATAGCAAACGCTTTGTCGTCATCCACCCCTGCATCTAGCAAATTACAAGCTTTGTCACAGGTCTCCATACTTTTAACCACCAATGCAGGTTGTCCAACCAAACTGTTTACTGCTCGAAGCAGAGACTCATCAGCCTACAATGTAGATGATATGAAAATGTGAAATATCAAATAATTATTCAAACTGTTTCTTAAAATATGAACCTTTAAGGAATATAATTACTAATGGTACTGGTTCACTATTGAATTTTGTAACACTAGAAGCTCAAAGATTGTAAAAGAAATTCCATCACCACTAACTCGGTCAAATATAAAGACATCATAACTACACTTTTGAAGGGGCTAAGACAGAACATTGGAACAAGAAAACCCAAAATGTGTTCCAGATTTCCTGGAAGGGACATGATAGAATACATGCAAGAACAATTGAACTGAAATTATATCATGCACAGCACAGCCATTCATTAATATAGGTAATTAATGTTAGATCCGGTGGGACATCTATCAAACTCAAACTGTAAATGATAAATATACACATAAACATAATCGAGTAAGATCCAATTAGTTACTGAGGAAACAACTAGAGCTAGCTAGGAAATGTCAGTAAATGTTCTTTCTTTTCTAGTGTCAAGTGTCAACAACAACTGCACGCAGGGGCATAGATTAATAAGTGGATACAGAGCCACTATACGCCAATCATATCGAAAAGGAATAAGTAGCTAGCGATCACAACAATGGTACACCAGCTAAGACACCAAATTAAGTTGTTTTTACCTTGCTTGAATAGTGTCGGATCAGCGATGACACCTGAGGTGCTGAGGGCTGTATGCACACGTTGCATGCCCGGTAGCGGGAGGTTGGAAGCAGCACTGACGACGGCCAGGAGAGGGGAGGAAGGCTGTTGTTGTTTCGACACAAGACAATGCTATATCAGTGGTTCTGCACATAAAAGGTCTCTGGGGAACCCAGCTGAGTACCGAAAGGTGGTAGCTTTACCTTGACGACCTCGCCCGAGGTGCGGCGGAGCAAGGAGTCGGCACCACCGGGGGTGCGGAGAGCTGCGCGAGATTATTGGAAGGTTCGTTCAAGCAAGCAACCAGGCGGGACAGACCACAGACGGCGGAAAAGAAAATCCTTCCTTGTTATTGTTATCGAGCAGAAGCATGCCCTCATAGTAGTACCTTGTTGGAGTCGTACGGCGGCCTGGGAAACAGAGGCTGCAGCAGAGCGAGGGACGGAGCCGGCCGTGCCTCTGCACCTGCACGGCAGCGCAGCAGGAGGAGGCGGAGGGACGCGGCCATGGTCGCCGGTGGTGCCGAGGAGGTGGTGGGGTTAATTGGGGTTTTCGTCTGCTGTTGTGCTTGCGAGTTGGTTGCGAGAGAAAAAAAAAAGGCCTGGCAGTGTGTTGTGTGTGTTTCCTTCCCAGAGTCGATATATATATTGTATATTGTATATCTATTATACACATTTGTGTATTTTTTATAGAGAATGCACTCACCCTGATTATTGCAACTAGTTTCTTGCCTAGTTGCAATTGATTTTTTGCCGAGAGTTGCAACTGGCCCAACTGTAGTTGTAATTGGATCGCGTCAGGTTGTAATTGTTTCTTGTCTAGTTACAACTGGTCTGACTCTAGTTGTAATTGGATCGCGTCAGATTGCAATTGGTTATTGCCTAGTTGCAACTGGGCCGACTCTAGTTGTAGTTGGATCGCGTCAGTTTTGCAACTGTTGCACAGTTGCAACTGGATCGACTCTAGTTGTAATTGTATCACATAAGGTTGCAACTACATCAGGTCCAGTTGCACTGGATCAGATCTGTTGCAACTACTTCCGCCAAGTTGCAATTGTGTCATAATCATGATGACAACTCACAGTATATTGAAGTTGCAATTATATACTTAAAAAAAAGTTCATCAAATATAGTCTTGTTGGATCTCGTTTTATTAAGCACTTTTTTTTCAACAACCTAGTGCAAACGGATCTGAAATAGGAGCTACGGTTTAGGAGATATTGCATTTTTCTGATTCGAAATAAAAAAGATTCTCTGCATGCATGCGGGAGCTGAGCGCGGGAGTCTGGACGGCGGAGGGTCTATGCATTTACTGGTTTTGTACGGCCTAATCTCAGCTCTAATGGAACTGGAATACACCATAATCTCAGCACAGTACGTACGTTTTGCATATCCCAATCCCAATCCCAAGTGTCTAACTCCTGGCATGGTTCCGATTTATTTTGTTGTTATTAGAGTTCTTTAAATTTTTCGATCGTGGATTCTTGTTGTTCATGTCCACAAACTAACTAAAAAAATGCTAGCATGCATGCATATGTATCCTCGACACACACACGTGTTGCGTGCACCAACGGTCCAAACCATGTCACGCATGCCGCATGCATGCGCCAGGATCCGATCGACGTGGACATGCCACCGTGGAGCCAAAGGGGAAGGCCTTCTTCGATCGCGGCCGGCGCTAGCTGCTCGGTAGCAGGCCGTCCGGTCCTCTCCTACCTACGACGCGTTCGGGCCTTGGATCGGGGTCATCACGCATGCAGGAGAGGTGGAGTCGTCCCGGCCGTCTCCTGCCGGCCGGCCGGTCCTCACTGCACGGGCCGGCCATGCATGTGCGGCACGGCGGCGGTGTTCGTTGCTGTGGATGACCAACACCTTACCTGCGCTCAAAGTCGTTCGGGGCTCGATCTGGCCGGTGTCCATCAAGCTCGTCGACGAGCGAGCACGCAGCCGCCACCAGGGCGTCCGGGTAAAATTAGAGGTCCAGTTCGAAAAGTAAGTGGAGGCATATTTATTATTGTTAAAAAAATTGTAAATATTCGGTTTTTTTCTCGATTTATATTTTCTATAATCTGATTCGAAGAAGACATAACTTGTAAGTTGTAAAAATTACGCTAGGGCTCTGCCGATAGAAAGTCGGTTGATTCCGGTTGATTGAATAATGTTCTGTGAGATAAAGTTGAAAGTAGTTCAAGTGAACAGAAGGTTAAAATCAGTTTGTGTACAAAGACAATGCACAAAAGGTTAAAATGAAGGCTTACGATGCTATGTGAAAAAAAAAATTAGACACTGATGGTAAACTGCCGACCGGAGAGAAAAAGTATGTTATGATAATAGACTTATCTGCTCCACTAGACAACGTTTATGGACCAAAAAAATAACTATAACTGATTTATTGTTTAAAACAAATCATAAAATTATTATATATACTTAGAAAACTTAGTAAATTTTGGGGCCCGTAATTTTTGAAGGCCCAGTCGGTCGCACGGCTCGCACGGCCTCAGGGACGCCCTTGCCGCCACCATGGCTCACTCTCGCTCACGTTCAGCGCGGCGCGGACGGGGCGCGCGCAGGCGGAGCAGCTAGCTGTGTTGAACGTTTTTTTCAATAACACGCATTGTGCGCATATTGCTTAAGGGGAGAAGGAGTTCTGACAGACTGCTTGTCACGTATACATAGGCGAGGAGCCAATAAGGACGTGGCCGCTCGCGTCGGGGCATGCATGCATGCAGACCATGGACAGTACAGTAGCAACGGGGGCTGGGATGATTCAGTACGCCTGAGGCCCTGAGGCGCAGGCGCCTGGGTCGTCGGACGCCGAGACGAGGTCGAGGTCGAGGTCGAGGTCGTCGTCATCCACAACCCCGGCCGGCATCACCGAGGACCCCGCCTGCATGCGGCCCGCTCATCGACTCGTGTCGGCATGTCGCCATCAAACCCGCCACGCCGCCCCATCCACAGTAAGCTAGCTAGCTGCATCATCTTCAGAACGCGCGGCTTCGATCATCCTCGAGGATCCGGGCCAGTACGTACGTACATCATCCCGACCGGGGACCAATTGCATGTGGTGGGCGTGCTGATGATCCCGTCGCGCGTGCGTGCATGGTGGACGATCGACCAGACCACTCGCCGCTATAGCTGCCGGGGTGGATGGTACGGTGGAGTTGCTCAAGCCCATCAGCGAGTAAGTACATCAGGCGAAGCCGAAGCCGAAGCCGGAGGGAGGACGCCAAGCTCGTGACGACGGAGGACGCGCGAAGCCGTGCTGGTGCTTCATTCAACGCCGCGATTATTAAGATCTACCCGTCGCCGATCATGGAGCAGAAGATGCAATGCAAGGCGAAGATGAAGGTGAGGGCGTGTGTCTGCTGGACGTAGTATACACGGTACACATGAAGACCGGACGTCGGCCCCTGGTCAACATCAGGCGCCGGACGTGTCTGCTAGCTGTACTCAGTCATGGCTGTACTGTACTGTACGTCGTCTGTACGTACGTGCGCAAAGAAGCTCTGAGGCGGTCGCTGAGCCAGCAATATAGTTTTCCAAATGGGCCAGGCACGATAGCCCGAAACGAGCACGACACGGAAACACACGGCCCGACCCAAGAGCCACCGTGTCAGTGCCACCCGTGCCTGGGCCACAGGTTCGGCCCATGGGCTGGCACGCGGCACGACACGGAATTTTGCCTGGCACGGCTTCGGCACGGCCTGGAGTGGTCGTTCGATCCCCGCATCCTTGACATCCAGCCGTTGATGGGTTTAGGGTTTACCGTGGGGGTATATAAGGGCGATAGACGCCAGTTCCCCTCACCCAGTCACCCCCGCACCGCAAACCCTAAACCATTTCAATTGATCCCCTCCTCCTCGGCTCCTCGCGGCTCTCCGGCTCTCCTCTCGGCGTCGGCGACCGGCGTTCTCCTTCTCCCCTCGCTCTCTCTTCTCCGATTCCGACGGCGCGTGGCGGCTCCAATGGCCGACGGCGACTCGCCGCAGGCCATGACTCTACGGATGCTCCGGGGCTCCGAAGATGCAGGTGAGCTCCGGCAGTTCTTCTTCTCATCTCCCGGTCTCCCACTCTGCTCTCTCCTCTCTCCTTCTGTTGTAGTGATGTTTTTCTTCTTCTTCCTCTAGATCCTTAGATTCGCAGCTGCTCCGAGCTCCGTCTACGTCGTCGGCGTCGTCGAGGTAAAGGAATCCGCAGATCTACTCTTTCTTCTTCTCTCCCTTGGTAGCTCCGTCTCCGTCTTCGTATGTTTTTTTGTTTCTAATGATCTAATCCATTGAATCTTTCTTTGCTCGTGTGAACTGTGCAGTCGGTTGAGGCAAGTTGCCCCTTCTCCCCTCAACCTCAACCCATCTGATGAATCGGTTGAGCTAGGTTGCTTGGTCTGCATACCATGAAGAGTCCGAGAGGTTGCGCGACCTGCCTGGACAAGATGAAGACGACGATATGGGCGACGAGGAGATAGAAGAGTTGTTCGGGCATGGATCTGGAGCTGCAGCAGGTCAACCGATCGACCTTAAAGCTGGTGATGGAGCAGAGGACCAAGGCGGCAACGACGAACAAGATGAGAACGCCGACGACGATGTAACACGTCCGACTACCTCGGATGTGTGGAGCAACTTCAAGAAACTCTTCAGGAAGGGTTCCAAAGGTAAGCTCGTCAAGTATGTTGTTGTCTGCATCCATTGCAAGAAGCAGTACACTGCTAGATCTACAATTGGCACTGGTAGCCTTCGTCGTCACAGAGATAAATGTTCTATTAGGCGAGAGAAAACTAGATCTTTTAGTCAGTCTCAGATCTCTTTTAATCCTGATGGTTCTATGCGTAGTTGGGAGTACTGTCCTATGCGTGCTCGTACTGAACTGTGTCGATTCATTTCTAGGGTAGATGTTGCTATCAGTTTGGGTCAATCTGCTACATTTGAGGATTACATTAGAAATGCTCATAATCCTAAGTTCCAGGCTGTCTCTACACAAACCACCACCAGAGACTTAGCCAAGATGTTTGCTGATAGAAAGGCTAAGCTTGTTGAGTTACTTTCTTCTGATAAAGTTAATTGTGTGTGCTTAACCTCTGATATATGGTCTGGCAAAGCCAAAGAGGACTACCTTAGTGTAGTTGATCATTTCATAAACCCTGATTGGCAACTAGAGAAGAGGGTGCTTGGTCTTGTGCTTATTGATTGTTCCCATAGTGGAGAAAACATTGCTGATAGAGTTGCATCTGTTCTTGGTGATTATAGTGTTCTTGATAAAGTGTTTGCTGTTACTTTGGACAATGCTTAATCTAATGTCTCTGCTATGCAAAAACTTAGGCCTATTTTGTCTAAATATCTTGGTGTTGATGTACCTATAGAGGATCCAAGAAACCCTGAACCTGAATCTGTTGTTAGTACTATGTTTTTGCATCAGCGTTGTGCATGCCATATCATCAACCTCATTGTCAAAGAGGCATTTAATTATCTTAAACCTCTGATTGAATTTTTTAGAATTGCAATATCTTTTTTAAACTCATCTAATAAGAGGATTGCATTGCAGCTGGTATTAGGTCTAGGAAGTTTCAGTTGGACATGGATATAAGGTGGAACTCTACATATCTTATGCTTAAGACTTTGCTTCCTCACAAAGAACATTTTACTACTTTCATACATGTCAATTATCCTAGAGGTGAGAATAGTTAGTTGCTTCTTAAAGAAGAACATTGGTCTGTTGCTGAAAAAGTATTTGTGTTTCTTGAACTGTTCTATGATGCCACTGTTGCATTGTCTGGTGTCTATTATCCTACATCTCCACTTATGCTTCATTATCTAGTTAAGATTGCTATACACTTGCAAAATTATGCTAATGACATTCACATGAGAAGTGTGATTCAACTTATGATAGACAAATATAATAAGTATTGTAGGGACATACCTTTTCTATATTCTTTTGCATTCATATTGGACCCTAGAGCTAAGATGAAGGGTTTTGCAAAAGTGTTGAGGAAACTGATGGCACTAGAGCAAGGCTTACTAATGTTTACAGTAAGTATGAGGAGAAATATGAAGATGTTAGGTTGAGGAGGACTGTCCCTCAACCCCTGTCTGGTAAGAAAAGGTCTGCTTGGGATGAAATTTATGATGATAACACACCTAGTCCTGCTGGGGGTACTTCATTGCTGCATTCATCTCTTAAGCTGGTCAGTTTGACACTTCAGCCATCATACCTAAATTTGGTGGGACGACGATGTAATACAGTAATATTAATAGAGATTAGCAACCTAGGCAAATTAAATGAGAAACTGTATTGTATACATAATACATCCTTGGAATCAATCCAACCTGAACGTGTCTCTGTGCCCGCCATGTTACACGCATGGGATGCTCGCTCGCGACAACGATTGATAATGGCATTATTGCTATCTTTTATAGTTTTATTATGGTAAAGATAATTATATTTATGGGTTATCTACAGGGACTCTTTGCATCAGAATTTTCTCTGCATGCGGTCGACTGGATTGATTGAAGGTAGCAGCATTCATTGGACAGTTAGATTTACCGGCCGGCATGGCATTTCTGGTTTTCTCGAACATACTATATTCAGGAGAACAACGCATCGTTGAACTAAGAACAAGTATACACATAGAGCTAGTACAAAAACACCCTCACAGACCGCCACTCATTCAGATATAAAATAGACATGCATGCCAGAAGCAAGAAAAAGCACAACCAAACACATAACCATGCATGTTCGAACTTTAGTAGACTGTACCATGAACTCAGACAGGCCAATCCTTTTGCCCGGGCGGCCATGGATCAAATTAAGCTGTGTGACTCATCTTAATTTAGTAGCCGCCAGCACCCCAGCATATGGCATTTCCATAAGTTTTAGTAGATAATTTGTCATCATGTTGTATGTAGTGCAGGTCAATTCAGACAAACTTAACTCAATGAAATCCAGCACAGGCAGTAGAAAACATATTGTTTTTCGAATTCAATAGATCCCAGATCAATCCAAACATATTCAATAGTACCAAGCACAAACTAAATAGAATCCAGAACTGACTGTCATAACCATAGCTGCAGTAACAATGTTTTAGCTTTAGACCTCACTAACGGGAGCATCATTGGTGCATATATGCAGCCACCCTTGCAAAACATTAGCTGGACCGTACCGAGATTATGAAACATTTGGATGTACTCTTATACTAGCCACTGGATTATCTAAAAAGGGCGTTCCAAAGCACCCATTTGACCCTCATTTACTAGTGTCACATGCAAGCTCGCAAAGATTACTGTTTACAACAAAAACAACTCTCACTGAATAACAGAGAAATGACCTGAAATTCTGATTTTAGTTCTAGAGAAAAAGGAACTCCGAATGACCCTACGTAGTTGAAGACATGTTGCAAGCACATCAGCGGCAGTTCCAAACTTCCAGTGCTAAACATCCGCGAGTGTCTTAGATGGCACCCAAGCTGGAACTGGAACAATACTCTCCTTAGCATGCTTCCTCAGTGTCTTCACAGTCTCGAAACTGGCTGACAATTTCTTCAACCTTTGCCTTTCAACAACAATGCAGATCGACAAAGCATTCGTGTCACTAGCTAGTATGTCTAATAGATCATAAAACAATCAAGAATATATCATTGTTAGATCCTTTAATTTACCTCAACATCTTGATACGATCCTTCACTTCTTTACACAACAACCTATGATGTTCCCGAGTAGCAGGTGTCAAGTCCTCACAACATCCAATAGCTGTAACATAATAACCCAGCAGCCCTTCACAAATATCATTGGCTTCCAAAAAGGCATCCATTCCTTGATCAAACAAAAAGAAAGCATTATCATCCAATCCGCGTTTCAATAACTTAACAGCCACCTCTAAGGTCTCAAGGGCTTCATCCATCGTTTCAGTCTGGTCCGTCAAGTGCTCCATTACTTTATCCATAACCCACAGCATAATGGCACTATGCTGACTGTATTGTCTACCCTACGAATTTGTCAAACAAACAAGCTTAGAGGTCAATGCAAAATGTAAAGATTTTTTTTTCCGTACTAGTGTTAACAGAGGGGCATCGATGTAACCTAAACTTTACTAGTTCAATGCTGATGTATGTCAGGTAACACTAGAAGCTGCAATCCAAAAGACACCAAAGAAATTATTCTTTCTGCACTCCATCCATTTTTTTCTATACCATTAATGCTGTCTGTTTGTGGCCAATGTAGCCAGAACTGAGTTCTACTCAAGTTAACATATATAGGCACATTTGTTAAATCTAAATTATAAACACAATAGCATAAATACATAAACCAGAACCAGAAGAAAAGCTCGAATGTGTTTAATAGTGTTTGTTTGGTACTGATCACTAATGACCCTATATTTCTTTACTATGTATTTCCTTTTATCAAGACAATAGAACAATGAACAAGAGAGAGATAAGTGATGTTTCACATTCCCTTAAAAAATGCAACAGAGAATTCAAGCAAGTACTATTGATAAAAAGCAGTCATGCATAACAATAATTTTGAGCTTTGATCAATCATATGACCAAAATTGTACAAATCCGAACCAATTAAAGATTCTGATTATCACACAGTAGATCTGTTCTATCTTATTACATAAAGCCACAGTAAGCTACCCTTGCAAAATATTAGCTGGACCATACAGAGGGTAATCAACAAAAACAGCAAAATG
Source organism: Microstegium vimineum (assembly GCA_022036555.1). NCBI lineage: Eukaryota > Viridiplantae > Streptophyta > Magnoliopsida > Poales > Poaceae > Microstegium > Microstegium vimineum. The sequence continues at coordinate 51,474,476 of CM039120.1, forward strand.
GTTCTCCGATCCTGAATCTAGTCTATCCACTGGTTATCCATGCACCTATCAAAACACCCATTCGATTCTCATCTACCAACGTGAGCTTGATAACTCATGATACCCACAAAAGAAGTGTTCATGACAAAGTCTTTCACCTGAACACTTAAAAAGAAATGGCCTGATAAGTTTCACATTCAGTTCCATACAAGTACCAACTCCATGATAAAACTCTAGCTAAAAATGTTAAGCCAAATATATCCCAATGGTAATCAGCAGCAACATCAGCAGAATAAATGCTTCAAGTACGTCAGTAGCAAACTCCAGCCACATGCATATCTTCTCCTGGGTCCTCCGGTCTCACGATAATGTTGCAATTCCTTCATCTTTTGCCTTCAAGAAACACAAAAAAGTAGCACTTGCGTGATTGCTATGTTGTAGTGTAAAGGAAATACAAATATGATGCGGCCCCTATGGCCCTGTATATACCTCATGGACTCGAGTTTGTTCTTGGTTGTTTTACACGTCATCTGATACAGTTCCAGATCAATATCCAGTTCCATTTCCTTAGTACTTCCTAAAGCTTTAGCTAAAACATATAGATCCTTTTCATAGACAGCAAGAGCATTCATAGCATCATCCAAACCTTTCTCAAACATAGCAAACGCTTTGTTGTCATCCACCCCTGCATCTAGCAAATCACAAGCTTTGTCACAGGTCTCCATACCTTTAAGCACCAATGCAGGCTGTCCAACCAAACTGTCTACTGCTCGAAGCAGAGACTCAGCCTACAATGTAGATGATATGGAAATGTGAAATGTCAAATAGTTATTCAAATTGTTGCTTAAAAGATGAACCTTTAAGAAATATAATTACTAATTGTACTGGTTCACTACTGAATTTTGTAACACTAGAAGCTGAGAGATTGTGAAAGAAATTCCATCACCACTAACTCCATTGTTTATTAAGAAAACATACAGGATAAATGTGGTTAATCAGGTAGCACCAACAGATTTCTGTCAAATATACAAACATCATAACTACACTTTTGAAGGGGCTAAGACAGAACATTGGAACAAGAAAACCCAAAATGTGTTCCAGATTTCCTGGAAGGGACAGGATAGAATACATGCAAGAACAATTGAACTGAAATTATATATGCACAGCACAGCCATCCATTAATATAGGTAATGTTAGATCTGGTGGGACATCAAACTCCAAAACTTGGATAAATGATACACATAACACATCAAATTCAGAGTAAGATCCAATTAGTTACTGTGGAAACAACTAGAGCTAGGAAATGTCAGTAACTGTTCTTTCTTTTCTAGTGTCAACAGCAACCGCAGGGGCATAGAATAAGTGGATACAGAGACACTATACGCCAATTGAAAAGGAATCGAAGATTTCAAATAGCAGCTTATTCAGTTAGTGCGTATATAACTTCACAAAAATCTGTAGTCCAATTAGAAAGCACATAATAGAGAAGTGCCAGGACAAGTAGTATTCAAAGCTTGCCTGTTTCAGACGCTGACATGTCTGGGGATCAATTGGTTGCTGTGGCGGCGGCGTACAACCCTAGAAAAAGTGCAAAGCCAGCGGGTACAGTTAGCGATCACAACAATGGTACACCAGCTAAGACACCAAATTAAGTTGTTTTTACCTTGCTTGAATAGTGTCGGATCAGCGATGACACCTGAGGTGGTGAGGGCTGTATGCACACGTTGCATGCCCGGGAGGTTGGAAGCAGCACTGACGGCCAGGAGAGGGGAGGAAGGCTGTTGTTTCGACACAAGACAATGCATCAGTGGTTCTGCACATAAAAGGTCTCTGGGGATCTGCTTGCTCAAGCCCATGGCAAGGAAAATATTATTTATTTGGTTTTCCAATTTTAACTTAGCACTGGACTTAAAATGCTTCGACGTCATTCACGGTGCCTTTGTTGTTACATGAACCCAACAAAACAACGAAAACAAAACATCAGCATTCTCAGACATTACAAATCTTGAAATTAGCATTACTATCATCACCGCAAAAGCAACAATGAGCCAAGAGAGGTTATATAACTAGAACTAGCCACTGTGGCAGCTAGTGCTCTTCCCAGTATTGTTAGGCACAATTATACATCAATATATGTAGTTCTTAGGTCAATCCAATGCACCATACCACCCAATATAATGAGGTTCAGCAAAACAGTGGCAATGCATTTACATGTTCCAATTTGAAATTTTGAATCCGATTCAAGGTCTGCAAAGACCAAAGAAGGCCACCACTAGAGGTACACGATGCAAGGATGATCCAGAGAATCAGTAAATAAATACAGAAACTTGTTCATCAGGTTCTGAACTGCCAATTAACAACATATGGAAGCTAATAATTGGAAAGCAAACTCTGAAGACTTCGGATTATTGTTTTTGCAATGATGCATGGTAGCACAAGAAAATCCAGATCCTTTCCAATTTGGGATCACATATATAAGGGGCTGTTTGGATGCTTGGATGCATCCACCTCAATCCACGCGCGTGCCAAAACAAACGGATTATGGTTGATACTGTGTATCCAAACAAATCCAAACACGGAGAAGCAAGAAAAGTTTGCAGACCAATTTGTGCCAAGACTTGCCTGTATCGGGCGCTGCGTCGCCTCACGGCCACGATCGGTGGGTTTCCTCGGCAGCAGCGCAGAGCATCCCTATATATCAAGGCGTCGGCAGGACGGTACGGTTAGTCAGCCATCGCAGCAAGGGGAACCGAGCAGAGTACCGAAAGGTGGTAGCTTTACCTTGACGACCTCGCCCGAGGTGCGGCGGAGCAAGGAGTCGGCACCCGGGGTGCGGAGAGCTGCGCGAGATTATTGGAAGGTTCAAGCAATCAACCAGGCGGGACAGACGGAAAAGAAATGGGAAAAAAAATCCGTCCTTGTTATTGTTAGCATCATAGTAGTACCTTGGAGTACGGCCTGGGAAACAGAGGCTGTAGCAGGGCCAGGGACGCATTCGGCCGTGCCTCTGCACGGCAGCGCAGCAGGAGGAGGCGGAGGGACGTGGCCATGGTCGCCGGCGCCGCGTGCGGTGGCGCCGAGGAGGGGGTGTTGGGGTTTTCGTCTGCTGTTGTGCTTACGAGTTGCGAGAGAGAGAAGAAGGTGCAGTGTGTGTTCCCTCCCGGTCCCAGAGTCGAGAGACCACAGACCAGCCTCTGGTTTTGTACGGCCGAATCCCAGGTCCTAATTAGGGCCTATTTGGAAGCACACCACTAAAGTTTAGCTATCTAAAATTTTAAAGTTAAATTTTAGCTAGCTAAAAAGTCTCATAGCTAAACTTTAGCTAGGTGTTTGGATGCATCAGCTAATAGACTCAGCTAAACTTTAGCTAGCTTTAGCTATGTTGAAGTAGCTAAAACTAGCTAGAGTTTTAGCTAGCCTGTTTAGATGCATGGCAGCTAAATTTAGCTAGCTAAAGTTTAGTTGGTGCATCCAAACATGGCCTTAATCCAACTTCTAATCCTAGACTCAGTGGTGTACACCGTAACCTCATCATAAGAGCAAGTATCTCAATTCCTAAGAGCAACTCCAGTGGAGCCCCTAAACAGGTCCCTATTCTAAATCTAGGGACTTGGTCCAAAAAAATCCACTTCAATGCACCTCATATTTGGGGCTCCCATTTTAGGAGGCTCTTCAAAGTTTAGTTTTGGGTCTCCAGGAATGAGGCACTCCTATTCCTCTCCCTCCAAATTAGGGACTATGACTGGAGTTGGACTTTGAATTTAGCCCTCAAATTTTACAAGCCACCTCCCAAATGAAAATGTAGGAACTTGATTTTGGACCTATGGCTGGAGATGCTCTAAGAGCAAGTATTATAAGGGGCCGTAAGCTGGTTAAACGATGAGGTGGAGGAGAGAGGGGAAGAGAGAAGAGAAATAGGTCAGCTTGAGCACAAGAACCAAGGAATCTGTGAGAGAAACATGTGGACCACCATAACCTCATCATAAGAGTAAGTATTATGGTTGGTTGTAAGAAGGCTGAATGCTGAGGTGGAGGAGAGAGGAGAGGTGGGTTGTAAGCTTACAGCCAACCCAGGCACAATAACCAAGAAAGTTTGTGAGAGAGACAAGTGAGTCTTATATCTATAGTAAAGGACAAACCATTATATGAGTGGACTGTGAGAAGGTTGTAAGGAATCCTTACAGCCAAGGGTTGACTGTATTATTAGCCTTGCTCTTAGAGCAAGTATCCCAATTCCTAAGAGCAAGTATTATAAGAGGTCGTAAACTGGCTAAATGATGAGGTGGAGGAGAGAGGGGAAGAGAGAAGAGAAGTAGACCAGCTTGGGCACAAGAACCAAGGAATCTGTGAGAGAAACATGTGGACCATGTATTAATTGTAAAGAAGTGATTACTATATGAGTGGGTTGTAAGAAGGCTACAAGACCCCTTACCGCCAGCAGCTGGCTGAATCTATTAAACTTGCTCTAACCAGTGTTTAGATTAAAAAAAATTGGAAAAAATAACATTGTAGCATTTTCGTTTGTATTCCATCCGTTTCAATTTATAATTCGTTTGACTTTTTTGACCCAAAATTTGACAACTTGTCTTATTTAAAAAATTTATATGCAAACATAATCAAATTTAAGTCATTTATGTAGACTATTTATTAAATGGGGCTATTGCGTTCTTGCCCCTACTTTGATGTCCAATTGTGATTTTACCCCTGCTTTTGTCATCTTTGTGATTTTACCACTGTTTTTTTTTTGAAAACGAAGCCTAAGTTTACCCCTACTCCGTGAACATCAGGTAACGGTGTCAAATGGGTTGAATAAGGACAATTTTTTCCATACGAAATTGCCCCTACTTATCTTAATGCATTGTGAATTTACTCCTCTTTTGAGATATATATTTAGACACATCATTTTAACCAATATTTAGACACATCATTTTAAGAAAGTGGGGATAAAATTACAATTAGGGTTCAAAACAAGGGCAAAAACACAATAGAATTCCAGATGCAGGCAGCGGCATTAGGAATAGGGGTAAACGGAGCCTTTGTTTTTGAAAAAGAGGGGTAAAAATACAAAGTGAAAGAAAGTGAGGGTAAAATCACAATTAGGATTCAAAACAAGGGCAGAAACGCAATAACTCCATAACTAATTATACATTGAAAAATCACATAAAAAAAGATATTTTGCACAAAAAATTGAATAAAACGAGTGGTCAAACTTGACATTAAAAAAGTCAAACGAACTATAAATTAGAACAGAGGGAGTATTTCTTAATTATTTATTGTCCAAATATGAAGTAGCTAGATTTTAAAAGATTCGTCTCACAAATTACCGACAAAATGTATAATTAGTTATTTGTTATTTCATACATGCGCCTCTCTAAAGTTTTGGAATCTTAAAGGAAACTTGCCCAAGTCTCTTACTCCTTGTTCCGATCAAATATTTTGTTAGAGTATAAAATGTACCGTAAATCTTAAAAAAAAAAGGATCAGCGCGCAGGGCACCCATCAAGTACACGCCATGATTGGAGATCTGCCGGTCGCCGATCCGGAAATCAATCCCACAACTATGGGCTACAACACCTGTTATCTCCCTCCTTCCATTTGCTTGCAGATGTAGCCCCTTGTCAGCCACCTGCCACCATTGGCATGTTCGTTTGGCAGGATTATGCACTGTTCCGGCAGGATTATTCACTGCTGGCTGATTTCTTGTGAGAGAAAAACACTGTTCCGGCTGGATATAAGCCGGCTGAAAAGCCAAGCGAACAGGCTGCATGTTGAGTGCTCCAATGCCCCACTGCTCCTCCTGTGTTCGCTGACACAAATCTTAAAGCATAACAAAGGGCTTAGATATTAGGTGTCCTAGCACAATGTTTAAAATACCTGCTCGTCGCCGATCATGGAGCAGAAGATGCAAGGAGAAGGCGAGGGCTTGTGGGCGGGTGCTGGACCTGGACGTACACAGTAGGTACTGTACACATGAAGACCGGACATTGGTCAACCAGCTGGCGCCGGACGTACGTGTGCATGCAACGACCAGAGGCTGAGGCGCTGAGCCTGCGACGTTTCTGTGTCCGCCATGTTACACGCATGGGATGCTCGCAACAACAATTGATAATGGCAGCATTTTACTACTACCTTTTATGGTAAAGAGAAATTATTGATAATGGCATTGCTACGCATCAGATCGAATTTTCTCGAATTACTGGCCGGGCATGGGATTTCTGATTTTCTCGAATACTCAAGAAATTATTGATAGTGCAGGTCAATTCAGACAAACTTAACTCAATGAAATCCAGCACAGGCAGTAGAAAACATATTGGTTTTCGAATTCAATAGATCCTAGATCAATCCAAACAAATTCAATAGTATCAAGCACAAATTAAATAGAATCCAGAACTGACTGTCATAACCACCATAGCTGCAGTAACAACAATGTTTTAGCTTTAGATCTCACTAACGGGAGCATCATTGGTGGGTGCAGCCACCCTTGCAAAACATTAGCTGGACCGTACCGAGATTATGAAACATTTGGATGTACTAAAGCACCCATTTGACCCTCATGCATCTACTAGTGTCACATCCAAGCTCGCAAATATTACTGTTTACAACAAAAAAAACTCTCACTGAATAACAGAGAAATGACCTGAAATTCTGATGATTTTAGTTCTAGAGAAAAATGAACTCCGAAAATGACCCTACGTAGTTGAAGACATGTTGCAAGCACATCAGCGGCAGTTCCAAACTTCCAGTACTAAACATCCTCGAGTCTCTTGGATCGCACCCAAGCTGGAACTGGAACAATACTCTCCTTAGCATGCTTCCTCAGTGTCTTCACAGTCTCGAGACTGGCTGACAATTTCTTCAACCTTTGCCTTTCAACAACAATGCAGACAAAGCATTCGTGTCACTAGCTAGTATGTCTAATAGATCATAAAACAATCAAGAATATATCATTGTTAGATCCTTTAATTTACCTCAACATCTTGATACGATCCCCCACTTCTTTACACAACAACCTATGATGTTCCAGAGTAGCAGGTGTGAAGTCCTCACAACATCCAATAGCTGTAACATAATAACCCAGCAGCCCTTCACAAATATCAATGGCTTCCAAATAGGCATCCGTTCCTTGATCAAACAAAAAATAAGCTTTATCATCCAACCCGCGTTTTAATAACTCAACAGCCACCTCTAAGGTCTCAAGGGCTTCATCCATCGTTTCAGTCTGATCCATCAAGTGTTCCATTACTTTATCCATAACCCACAGCATAATGGCACTATGCTGACTGTATTTTCTACCCTACGAATTTGTCAAACAAACAAGATTAGAGGTCAATGTGAAATGTAAAGAATTAGTTTTTTTTCGTACTAGTGTCAACAGAGGGGCATCGATGTAATCTAAACTTTACTAGTTCAATGCTGATGTATGTCAGATAACACTAGAAGCTGCAATCCAAAAGACACCAAAGAAATTATTCTTTCTGCATTCCATCCATTTTTTTTTCTATACCATCAATGCTGTCTGTTTGTAGCCAATGTAGCCAGAACTGACTTCTACTCAAGTTAACATAGGCACATTTGTTAAATCTAAATTATAAACACAATAGCATAAATACATAAAGTAGAACCAGAGAAGAAAAGCTCGAATGTGGTTAATAGTGTTTGTTTGGTACTGATCACTAATGACCCTATATATTTCTTTACTATGTATTTCCTTTTATCAAGACAACGATAAGTGATGTTTCACATTCCCTTAAAAAATGCAACAGAGAATTCAAGCAAGTACTATTGATAAAAAGCAGTCATGCATAATCATGCATAACAGTAATTTTGAGGTTTGATCAATCATATGACCAAAATTGTACAAATCCGAACCAATTAAAGATTCTGATTAACAGAAATTCAAAAGGCAGCTAAGAGCCAATGAGGTTACAACTACATGAAGAAAATCCCAGTAACTGTTTTTTTGTACTGTTAATTTGTCAATAGCTCTACAGTGCAAGGATTATGTCGATTTTACGACTAAAGTATATTAGTTCTATGTACTATCATCTGCAGAATGCAAATAGTAGACGGGGGGTGGGGGGGGGGTGGGGGGGTTGAAGAACTCATTCATCATCTTTTTGCAAGTTAATAGAGCAGTGCATTACCACATAAAACCACCAGATTTGTATCGAATTTGAAACCGTAAGCAAGAAAACTGCTAGGCCAAGCACTTTCAGATACAGCGTTGACTGGGGATCAATCAGTTTCCTCAGCAGTGGCAAAACATTCCCCTAGCAAAATATGCAGCACTGTCAAGTATGATTAACGATGGGAGAAATGGGACACCAGCTCCGTCACCAAACTAAATACTTACCGTGCTTGAGAATTGGCGGATCAGGGACGGCGCCAGGAGATGAGAGACCTGCATGTGGCGGCTGCCTGGAAGGATGGTGCTGATGGAAGCTCTGGCCTGTAGAGGGAAACGAAGCTGTTGTTGGAAGTAGGAAAATATAGTCAGTAGTGGTACCATAAAAGCTTAGTTTTTCCAAGTATATTTGTTTCTGGTATTGGTAGCTGCAGCCTAGGGGGAAGCATTAATTCAGTATGTTAGTATATCACATTACTTATTTGGTATGGGCACAAATGTTCCTAGATTTTCTTTACAAAAAAAATTCCCTTTTACTTTTATCAAGCCAGCATAACAGTTATCAAGAAAAGCACTGCACACAGCATAATGCAGCTAGGACTAAACATATATAGTGCAGTCAGCATTAGTATCAAGAGATAAAGTTAAAGATTCTAATTACATATTCTGATTCTAAAATGAGGATCGCTATGAAAAACAGCAATGAGACGATGGTATAATAGTTTTAGCTAGCCAATGCCAGTAATTGTACTTTCCAAAGTTACTATGCATAACCATAGCCTGGCAGCCCTCTCTGCTCATATAATCCACTATATAATTTTTTTTCTTATTCACGGCTAATTCAAAAGCAGCAAATGTGGCTACATATATCAAGAGCTACCAAATGCCAGTATGTACAAAATTCTACAGTGAACTCCAGGTCACAGATAATTAGGAGATTTGGAAACTGGCTGATTTAGTGAACTGTAAAATTACACGGTGCAAGCCAAAAGCCGATAGATAAAAAAAAAAGATAAACTAAGCGATTCAACGTTCGCTCCAGATCGATTCAGTTGCAGTACCAAATAACAGCAGACCATTATATTCTGATAGTATAAAAATAGTAAGCAAGCAAGACTACAAGACGAATTCCCAGCGAAACTGTACAAAGCACTCGCCTTAGGGAGACGGCGCGTCGCCTGTTAGTGGTGAGCCGGTTGCCGCGGCGCTGCTGGCCGAGCGCATCCCTACAATACAAACGCGTCGTCAGAATCAAACACAGTGGTTACTGCTGGTTTGCCACCCGTGGCAGCAAGCAGGGGAAGGAACTCTGCAGACACCCGAAGTGATCAAAGGTGCAGCCTTTTACCTCGCTAGTAGCGTAGAGGCGGAGCATGGACGGCACCGACGACGTCGCACAGAGCTGAGCGCGGCGAACGTCCGGGAGCACACCGGCGGCGGTGACGGCGGCGCGGAGAGGGTAGGGAGGCTGTAGCGGGGAGCAGGATGGAGGGTTTAGCATTCAAGGCAACCGAGCGTTGCGGCAGAAAAGCAAAGAAATTGATGCTTCCTGCGTCTCGATCGTACGTACCTTGGAGTACGACGGCATCGACGCGGGACTCAGGGCCGCCAGCACCGTCGCTGCCCGGCGGCGCGGAAGGAGGCGGCGGCCATGGTCGGCTCTCTGCGCGCTTGCGGAGGCGACGAGGTGGGGGGTTTTGCGTCTGTGGTTTGGTACTTGGTGGCGTGGCGTGACCGAGGGAAGAGGGGTGGCGCTGCAATGTGCAATTAATGGAAATGCCACTCTCTGCTGCTACTGCAGTCGGTTCGCAATGCCAGCCAATCCCAGTCCCAATCCCACTCGAACTCAACCACTCCCCCTCTCCCTCAGTTTTTTTTTTTTTTAGTGAACCCCCTCTCCCTCTGTTTGCGGGTTTTGGTTGGGTTTCTGCCTTTCTACAAATTTGATCATTTGTATCAGTTTGTGAAAGGTCAGTTACAAAGGTGGTCACAACTCACAACTCACAACATCATTTTCGAGCTCTTTGAATCGATGCCCTCTCGAGCTGTTCAAAGTTAGATTGATTTGAAAAGGGCCTTATGAAAGATCATGAGCAGATTTGACAATATACTCCCTCCGTTTCAAAATTAAAGTCATTCTCGTTTTTTGAGAAGTTAATTTTTTTAATCTTGACTATTTATATATAAAAGAATGTTAATATTTATAATACAAAATTAGTATTATTAGATAGATCGTTGAGTATATTTTTATAATAAATTTATTTAAAGATATAAATGTTACATATATTTTCTATAATTCTAATCAAAGTTGAGAGAGTTTGATCTGCAAATATCTCATAGCGTCATCTATTATAAAATAGAGGAAGTACCAATTTACTGGTTGGAGCAGAACTTTTCCTGAAAGCAGTGAATTGCAAATAGCCATATTCACGTGAAGCATTGTAAAACGTTCTAAGATGACCAGTTTTTTTTAAAAAAAAATCAAATAATTGTGTAAAAGCAAACCGAAGAATTCACACAAAGTAGTGTTGCTGATCGATTTGAACGAACTTCACACAAACCAACACAAATAAATACTGTATACTAGCAATCAACCATTCAAAAAAAGAGCAAGTACGATCACACCTAACATAAGTAAAGTTAATAATACAGCCAACTTTTGGCTGTAAGGATTGCTTACAGTCTTCTCTTAGCTCACTCATATAATGGTTTGCTCTTTATTATGGATATATAGTTCACTTGTCTCTCTCACAAATTTTCTTGATTCTTGTGTTTAGGTTGGCTCTAAGCTTACGGTCCACCTCTCCTCTCTCCTTCACCTCAGCCTTCAGCATTCTTACCGTCAACCATAATACTTGCTATAAACATACCCCCATACCAGCAGCTGCAACGGCAGTAAGTATTTCATAGTTGTTTGTCTGTCCAATAACAGCGGAATGGACGGTGCAGCCACCCTTGAAAAATATTAGCTTGGCCATACAAAGAGTTATCACTAACTAGTTCAAGCGACACACTTGCACCGAGTAGCAAAAGATAAACGATCTTAAAACGCTACATCCAGTTTCATCCATTCAGAGTCCGACTCGATAGACACCACTCTTTTTTTTATAACAGACATATAGCATGTTAATGCATTAAGCAGGGGAGAATGACCAATAGACCTACACATAGTTGATATAAAAGGATTCGTAGGTAATCCATGGAGACCAACGAGATCCTCAACATAAACGAAGAGCAAGAAAAAAGAGGGGTGGGGGACCCTCCACCTAACAATCCCCACGGCTGAACCTAATACAGCAAAAAAAAACTCAACACCTAGGTAGCAGCGATCGGAGCCATATAGAAGATAACACAAGACGACAAAGCATCCGTCCGAACCAACCTCGGCAGCAAAGCATCTGCCGGAAAGAAAACCAGGGTGGCAAAGCATCCACCGGAACCGAATGCCCCTCCGAGTCACTAGGGCCACTGCTCCCAGGACCACGGGCGAGGAGGCATCTGCCCAAGCAACGAAGAACCCCTCGACAGCAAAGCATCCACCAGAAACCACCTCGGCGGCAAAGCATCCGCCGGAACCACCACAACTACAGCTACAACAAACACCAGCTAGACACACCAAGGTGAGAAGAGACATGAAGCGCAAATAGGAGCAGCAAGACGACCAAAACGACCACGGGGCACAAGCGGCGGACCAAAGAGATTCTTCAGCAACGCCTTCACAAAGAGGGTGACATCAAGGATGCCATCGTCGCTGGCCCTAGAGAACTAAGGCGGGGACTCCGCCCAGAATCCGGCGGCGGTGACAGAGCATGAGACCTGAAGAGGACGCCTTCAAGAAGGAAGTGGCGCCAAAAACGCGTCACCGTCGTCCGCCCGACCACCGTATGGCTGAGCTTTCGCCCGTGGCTCCATGCATCGAAATCACGCAAATGAGGGCGTGAGTCTACGTCATCCACACCACCACGGCGTCGATGGCGTACCGCCGTAGCATCCGCCCACACCACCATGGTGCGAGACAGCGTACGCGTCTGACCGCACAACCCAAACCGTCGCACGCCTCGCACACCAACCCCCACCGCCTAGAGAGTTGCGAGCCCAAGCCGCCGTCAGGGGCGAGCCCAGGCCGCGCCGCGGCAATCCGCCGATGGGGGGCAACCCCAGCCCGGTGGACGCAGGACAGGCAACAAGCCAACCGAATCCGGCCCCGGAGGGGTTGGATCCGGCCGGCCAGCCGGCGCCGAACTACGCCGGAGACGGAGGAGGCGACGCCAGAAGGGGCCGCCGCCACCGTCGGGAGGAGGCCGGCCACCGCCTGCAGCCGTCGGATCCGGGGAGGGGAGCGTCGGATCCGCGCCCAGGGGGGCCGGATCTGGCCCCCACACGCCACAGGCGGGCGGCCGCCGCCAGCTCCAAGGCCGGTCGGCCAAAGTCAGAGGGAGAAGGAGGAGGGGGAGAAGGGGAGGGGAGGGAGAGGGAGAGAGCGGGGGTAGGGGCACTGCGGGGCAAGCCGCCGCTGCCGCCACCGGCGACGGCGGAGCCGGAGGCGGGGAAGTCGCCCGTACGGAGAGCGACGCGAGGGGGGGGGGGGGCTTGCTTGACTCGATTTCACTGGAGAAACAAGTTTCATTCGAGATGGACACCACTCTAGATATGGATGCTATGCAAGAGGAATTTTATAATGCTCATCACTGAAAGAACAAAACGCATTCCAGATGCAACTGCGGTAGTGCCCTTGAACTTTGACAATTCGTTAACTTCTTTAGGGCTAACAGAGAGGATGACGAACGTGGATTTTTCGTTTATATGTGTGGCCCCAAGGCCTATCCTTGACCATTGACGGAGCATCAAGATTCGTGTTGGTTGATTCCTTCTAACATACGGAGCATCAAGATTCGTGTCCAATAGATGGATGGACGGTCCAGATAGCCCTGACGGTCGCATACACAAGCGGGAAGACATTTCCCGAGGTTGACAGATCCATCTCTATAACCTTCTTCCTTATCTTCAGGGTCATAAACAGTGCTAGTGCATCGTTCAACTCTTGTCTGCCAGGAAAAAACACAGGGAAAGCATGTGTGACTAATATGTACGGACCATAAATCAAATAAAGAACACATTGCAAACCCTTTACCTTCTTATGACTTTGTTAGTATGTATCGATTCTTTATGAAACATCTGAATCTGTTGCAGAATATCCTCTGACAATGCATTACTACCGAGAGTTCCAGAAAAATCGTCCAGTGATTTCTCAAAGACAGCAAGAGCTTTGAATGCCTTCTAGCTCCAATCCACTTAATAAAGCACTAGCTTTCTTACAGTTGTCCAGGGCTTCAAGTCTTCAACTAGAATATCAGACTGCTTCATGACAATCAGGAACTCTTCAGTTGTCAAGGGCCTCCTTCCCTAAGCTAGGAGCTCCCTGACTGCGCAACTCGTAAGAACCAGGTAGAGGGGGCGCCAGGGTTGTTGCCTGTCTGCCAGAGAGAAGGTGAGATCATAGGAGATTAGATGAGGGAATTGATCTTAATACTTCTTGCTTACTTTCAACCATAGTCTGTCGATTACATATATAGGAGAGAGTCTCCTTGATTTACTGCTGGCATTAACTAGCCGCCTAACATAATACTGCTACTTAATTCTCTCTTGATTACTGAAGCCATTAAACCACAGCCGACTGGCCCTTTCATATTGGTCTGGCCCTTTCACACAGGCCTTGAGCCCTGCGCATTGCAGCTGGCTGTGCCTTGGCTTCTAGGCCGACGATTATAATGGTGGCCCCACATAACATCAGTCTTCACCCTACAGTTTGATAAAAAGTAAAGATAAAACTCATTTGATTATTCTCGGTAGTTCATTGTTTCATTCTAACTGTAACCAGTCAGTACAAGTTGGTAATGCTAGAAACATTCATGAAAAAATGGAACAATTAAATTTGAATCAAGGTCTTAACATTAACTAACAAAGATAAATATGTCATCGTGCCTGGCAGAAATAATCAATTTACAGTTGGAGGATAGGGTAACACTCGAGAACTATCTTAAGGTGTGGCCTAGAGTTAACTATTCTAAGAAATCTGAGCCAAATAAACAATAACATGTCTGAGCCAAATAAAAAGTATACCAGCTACACACTGTAAATACATCACAGCGCAGAAAAGGAATGGATCAAGGGCCTTAACTAACACTTCCTACTTGATCAGTGCAAAAGCTGAGTAAAAACGCACCATACCATCATCATGTCGAAATGAAGTCACACCAAAGTTGGATTTCAGATTCAAACTAGTTTTATTGACTAGAATTCTGAGATGTTTAAATACAAAACTAAATGCACTGTAATGAATTTATACAAATGAAGCGTTTGGTTGGAATTGACATCTCATATTTCGTTTATATGAATAAGCATTTAAATATGATGAATTTTAAAGGATGTGTAATATACTGGTCACGTGCATTCTCGCAAGATAATTAATTAAAAACAGGCTCAACATAATAAACATTACACGAACATCATATGAACCACTTTGCAGGAAGGAATATTCCACTGTCTTGTTCCACATATGATTGTCAATTAAACGCAATCCTGCCTTCTTAATTATCTTTGTAACATGTGTGTCCTCTTAAATTAGCCCTTTAGATATAATATAATATAGGTTAAATCAAATCCATTACCCCTTTCTCAACACTCAAGTGGAGGGAATGGAGAATATTGTCCTCTTGGCTTGGCAAGGTGTATTATCCCTACAGCTGAATCTCCTTTCATCTTTGTTTCAAAACCAATACCAATTTGGCAATTGACATTATTTGTGTCCAGCACAATGCACAAAAAAAGAAAAAATAAATAAATACAACTAAACTAAAACATCATCACGAATATTTATCCTTTAAATACAGGCACCTTCTACCTGTGGTGCACTGTGCACCATCCATCAAATACAGGCACCTTTTAGCTGCGGTGCTCCATATAACCAATACCGCCAAATTTTGATGAGTTCCACATCACTTTAATTCGTCAGGTTAATTCCAGATTCTGGTTTGCACGGAAATTCAAAAGCAGCAAAGGGACAGTGAGGCTACAAGTAGACCAACTTGATGACATTGATTGTTAGTATACCAATGTCCAAGAAAGGTCCAACCTCTAGGATGCAGAGAACAATGGGGAAACAATGCAATGAGCTCCAACTTATCTGCTACACATACTACAACCAACCAAGAGACTGAGACTGACCGAACCATTCAGCTTTTACTCGTTATATTGCTACTACATAACAGCAAAGATCTCCAAAGCTTTCCAGTTTAAGATCATGTACAAGAAAGAAAAGCAATCAGGACAAGATACAGCGAGCACTTGCCTGTTCCAAGCAAGGCGTCTCCTTGCTGCTGGATGGTGGTTGCGGCGGAGCGCATCCCTAGAGGCAGTAGCAAAGTAACCAGTAAAAGCTGTAGATTTAGTCAGGAGAGCCTACCTAGGTACACTGAGCAAAATCACGATTTTTCTTACCTTGTTCGGCTTGCTCGAGAAGTAGCGCAGCAAGGGCGGCACTGGAGCCGGCGAGAGCTGCGAGCGGCGCACGTCCGGGAGTCCACCGGCGGCGGCAGCGGCTAGGAGAGGGGAGCGCATCTGTAGCATTTTGGTGGGTTTATTTAAGAAATCAGGCGATATTGACGAAGAAGAAGAAAGGCGATATCCAAGAAACCACACCCTGAAATTCGCTTCCACGGAGAATTGAACTCAAGACCTGTGGGGTGCCGCTCGAGTGACTTAGCCAACCAGACTAAGCACCCTTTGACATGCATAATATATTTAGATTCAAAGTAAAAACTTGTATACCTAGATCAACTACAATGACTAATAATTTGGAAACAGAGGATGTATTTACTTTTGCATTGTTTGCCGAAACTACCATTTAGCCTATTTACACACTGTTTAAATGCTACCTAGTGGTATATTGGTTATGTTTAATCAGTTATTTTGACCATTTAAACGGTCATTTTGATCGTTTAAACACCCAATTTACTTGAATAATTAGCTAAATTTGATCGAAGAGTAAAATGCATCATTAGTTTCTTCGTTTGCGACGATCCTTTCAATTAACTAGACAAAACCAAGGGTCTTCCTTTGGCCACTTTTGGTTTAACTCGGGTAATCCAAATGGTCTCCAAATACTAGTTAATAGAACTCGTCTTTGCAGCCATCATTCGGGATTCATCACATATAATATATATATTTGGCTAGCAGTTGCCTGCCAGACAACTCATCTTAGCCACTGTCAGAGCAAATTGGACGTCTAGTGGCCTTGCTTGGCTTACGAGCTGCCTGACAAGCACCATATAAACAAGCCTATAGTCCACAAACAACATATTACATTAAAAAGGTTTAGTTTACATTACAAGCCACAAATATATAGTTCAAAGTTAGTTCATCACACACTTACAACAAAGTTCTTGCAAAAGTGGTAGGAAATTAATGTTGCACAACTTGGTTCATGCCCTGACCAAGTTCATAAGACATAAAGGGGTATCTACTCAGCCTCGTTCGGGTGCGGCTCAGATGCAGGGGTACATTTCCAGCAAAAAACAAAAATGTAGCATATGGGCAAATGGAGTATATAAAGAGCTTTAAGAGATACGTTCTTTGAATTTTTAGAGAGGAAAAGGGATATTATCTTATTACATTTATACTACAAACTATAGACTATTGCCTCATATACAATTCAAATTACATTTCACTACAGCCATATAACACCTCTTTTGGCAACTTTGACCAATGCAAATCAGGTGGTGAGCGCCTCCCCCCCCCCCCCCGTTGACCTTCAAAAAAAAACTTTGACCAATGCACGGTGAATAAGGTGATGTACTTTGAGCATAATAAAATGACTAGAATGACTTCCACAATTATTTCAAGTGTTGTTAGAACGTTCTTGTAGTACTTTTGGAGCAAAGTGACAAAAAGATGTGCTTTGAGAAAAGTGAAGTGTCATGTAATTTGAAAAAAAATATAAGTACCCAAAAGAGTATTTGAAAATATACATTAGCATTTCCATCTACAAAAAGATGTAACTATAAAATTTGTGTAACTCAATTTTGTTTGAACTACAAAGTATAACATAGACACTTACAATGCACGTACACTCAATCCTATAAACGCACACACATAAACTTTACCCCTATGACCTTCTTTGTAGACTAGCCCGATAAATCCTCAAAATCGATGAAGTCATCACCTCATCGTAGGCAGGAGTGGAATCTGAGGTGTTACTAAGGCTCTTGTACCATAGTAGTTTAACTTTAACTAAAATTATGACGAATGGTATTAAACATTTATATCTCTGAATATATTTATTATAAAAACATATTTCATAATAAGTACTTATCTTGTATTATAGTATTATTAGTATAAGTTTAGTTAAAAAATCAAAATGTGTGAGTTATCTTGTATTATAGTATTATTAGTATAAGGTTCTTATATAAGTTTAGTTAATCATATTTTCATGGATGCAGAGAGTATTTATTATCAAGAAAAAAAAACTCCTTTACTTCTCCTTCACCGGCCAGGAAAAGGATTTGCTTTTACCAATGGGCTTGGGGCCAGGAAAAGGATTTGCTTTTACCAATGAGCTTGGGCTTGGGCTTGGGCCTGGGCCGTGGAGGTTTTGACGAAATGACAATTCAACTTCAGCAAAAGTCCGTAACAGCAGTTCAATCTAAATGCAGGTGCCTGCCTGTGCCTCGCCCTTTCCTCTCCAGCACACCACCAGCACCAGGTCGGCGACCAGTGTCCGTGGCGGCGTGGCGGCGCAGCGGCGATATCGATCTGTTTCGTCTCCGGCGGCCGGTAGGTTCCCCCAAACTTTGCGCGCCCTGCATTCCTATCTACCGCCGCGCACTCATATCCGCTCACCTCCGGCTCCTCCCTTTCCTCAGCGACCGACATGGATTGCCCCAACACCAACAGCGGCGAGGTGGCAGTGCGCTGCCCGCCTGACGACTCGCTCGTGGAGATCCTCTCGCGCCTCCGCGCCAAGCGCCTCTTCCGATTGAAGTGCGTCTCCAAGACCTGGTGCAGCCTCATCGCCGATCGCCTCCGCTGCCGGAAATTTCCCCAAACCCTAGAAGGGCTTTTCACCGGCGACATAGGTAAGAATTACGGCGAATTCGTCGACCTATCTGGGAGGCCGGTGCCTCTCGTCGACCCTTCCTTCTCCTTCCTCACCAAGGTGCCCGAGATCAAGAAGATCGTCCTCCTGGATTCCTGCAACGGGCTCGTCCTCTTCGGGCACCGGCGAGCCTCACGCAGGCTTGACGATTCATTGGGCTATTCGGGCTATATTGTGTGCAATCCCGCCACCGAGCAGTGGGTGGCCGTGCCCCGCGTGGAGAGAGAGAATGAACATGACTTTCCGAGAAATGTTGCTGTCACCCGTTTGATCTTTGACCCAGCTTTCTCTCCACACTTTCAGTTGGTCCAGTTCTGGTTCAAAGAAGATATGATCCAGTTGGAAGAGGTGCACACCTTCTCTTCTGCAACTGAATCATGGATCATGCCATATTATGACCGGGGAATAGGGACACAGTGGGCTAGTGATGTACGGATATATCCAATTGCAGAGTGCCCCTTTCGTGGTATGCTGCACTTGAGTGTTCACTGCCCTCGTAAGAACAAGAAGATGATTGTTGCGGTTGATGGGGAAGGGAACCCATCCAGGACCATCCGCTTACCAGACAGTTGTGCTTCAGTTGTTTTCCTTGGTCAATCTCAAGGGCGCCTGCATTGCATGGGTGCAAATTCTTCAGCCCATTTAGTGATGGAGGATGGACTTTCAATTTGGGTTCTGGAGGACTATGATGCAGAAGAATGGGTTTTGAGGCACAGTGTGAGCTACTCCCAGCTATTTGGAAGAATGGGTTGTCGTTTCAAGGTTGATTGGGATGTTGTCTCCATGCATCCAGATCGTGGTTTGGTCTTCTTTGTTCAGTACTGGAACAGGAAACTGGTATCATATGACATGGACAAGAAGCAAGTGTGTGCTCTCTGCACTCTAGATCATGGCCATGGATCTGTTATTATTCCCTATGTTCCTTATTTTGCAGAGTCAGCATTGCTTGCTAAAGAGCACTGAAATTGTTTGCTTGTCGATACTCCATGGATGGATGTTCAACAAGAATTTTATCTTCCAAGTATGGAGAGGCTAGCAGCTTGTGCAGCTTGGATAGATCACTAGAACTAGCTAGGTCATGCATTTCACTAGTTCTCTATGTATCCCTTCTGATTCTTTATGTTCAATTAATAGTGCAAGCCAGTAAGTTTTAGATGTGCTACTTATCTGAATGAATGCTGTTGTCCAACTAATGATATCTATTGAAGTTAATCGTGCATCTCTAAATCAACATCCTCGGTTGTTTATGAAAGGAGGCCTCCCAAAACTGAAGCAAGTGCTTGGCACAGTATCAGTTCCTGGAAAAGGAACTGCCTGCTATTCAGAATAATGATTTTGGTTATATATACAAGAGAAAAGAAAAGGCACGCATAAATGCCTTGAAGACAGCTGTTCTGCATCTACACATATCCTGTGGATTGTGGATACTGACAAGATGGTGTTCTGGATCATATTCTCTGGCTGAAGACTCGAACCAACCTTATATGCATGATATTTGGAACTTGCTAGTTGTCGATAAGTCATTTTTTGAGTCATAAAGTTATGCTTCTTTACTTTTGTTTACTTGTCGAATATGCAAACCCCCACCAAACATTTTCTTTCAGGAAGCACCATGATGTATGCCTGTATTTTCTTATCAGACTTTTCAAGAATGCTATTTGACTTCATATGCCAGCGTTGCATTTAACAGAACATACTCGTGAAAGTAGAAAGTTCAATGTATCTTTAGTTTTTTGGCCTTCAGATTTCAGCAGCTGATTGTAGCAGCATTTATGAGATCTGATGATAACCTAGATTTGACACATGACACTATAGTGGGCAATTTGATTTTTGGATGTCAATATCAAGCCGGTTTTGTTAGCACACAGTAAATGCCGCCACACCCTCTGGGCAAAAATGTAAAATGATGCATATCTGATCAGGGTCAAATATTTTTTATCTTGGTCTGGTGTTCGCAGTTGGGGAAGACAACCTGCCATCATACACAATGGTGATTTGACCAACAGAGTTTGAAACTCAAATACATCGCTTTGAGAATTTATACATGATCATCATGTGATCTCTTTTATATTTTGTTGCATCATCTGCTGATGTGGAATCACTTCAGTAAGCATGGATTCTCTTGCATTTGCAACTTTGGCTCAAAAAGATAGTGATGCATTTTTATTCATGGCAGGGAATGATAATTCTATTCTTTTCCCATTTCCCAAACAATCTTGTTCATTGGATTGCTGGTTATTCTGTGGAATATATGAACTGAAATAACCAAACTTGTTTGTTGCCTTCAGCTTGATGGCTTGTATTGTAGTTCACAGGTATATTGGTCATGTCCAGCGTAGAACTGTAACAGGAAATTGTAGTAAGCCATAAAAATACTGTGTCTGGTAACAGCAATTATGCTAACTCACTCAGTAGCAAAAGCATATATATGGTTTGTTTCTTAGTTTCCTGCTTACAGTTCATGTATTTTAGGAATTTATCTAACCAGCAAATCAGAACTGTGAAATGTAGCAGTAAAAGAAAGGCATGGTATTTAGTTACACAAAATTAGAAAAAAATTTTGGCACCCTGTCTAGCCAGATTACTTTTGAACTTATTTGCAGCTCCATCTCTCTTATCAGGACATGATCTGTCAGCTCCTCTTCAACAATGTAGTCTTGTACTGGTCCTCTTCCATCCCCGTCCTGTAACCAGCTCATCAATATATGCAGCTTGTTAAAATTGTGTTGTGCAACACTTCAGTTTATTTTGGGAGTGCTTACTGTTTCTTCTGAAGTTTGAATTGTAACATTTGCAAAGGTTTTTCCTCTAAAGTTCAGTGTTTGCTCATTCTGCTGTTCCATGCGATTGACACTAGATCCTTTCCAATTGTTTGTGATTAACCAAAGAACCTGTCCATAAGAGCTAATATATACGGATATACCTTTCAAGCAAGCCTATTAAGGTACACATCTAAAAATTGAACACTACATCTTGCTATAAGATCTAAACAGGTTGCCTTACTCATTCATTTTTTTCGAGCCAGCAGCTAACAATGCTGCCCTTGCTTGTGTTTCGCATCTGTGCAGGAGCATACGAAGGGAAGTGCTGTGATCCTGTCAGTTGTAAGATCGGGAGGAGCGCAAGGTGACTTGATGGAATAGAACCAAATTGATAGGGCCCAAGATCTGTTGGACAACATGGCCTAATCTACCTTGAGAAATGTCACCCTGTTTTGGTCTTTAGAGATTAATGACTTTTTTTTTATCAGAGAGCTTAATTGGTAGCACTTTTCTTGATGTTTATCATAATGACAGGATGAGCATATCTGTGTGACTGTGTGGTCTTCATACCATGTTTGATAAAATGACCACAAAGTTGTACTCCCTCCGTCCCAAAATATTTGTCTTTCTCACTTCCCGAGAAAAAACTTAGATTAATTTTATATAAAAAAATGTTAATAGTTATGATACATAATTGATATCATTAGGTAGATCTTTTGATCTAGTTTTTTAATAAATTTATTTAGAGACACAAATATTGTACGTATTTTATATAAATCTAGTCAAAGTTGTGACACAAAAATCCGAAACGACGGTTAATTTGGGATGGAGGGAGTAGGTCATAGCAGATCGTATGCACATGGAGGCCATCTTTAATGCATCAAACCTCTTAGGTAGTCTAATAGCCAGCCCATTATATGAGCTGGCTGTGTTATTAGCTCTAAGCGACATGTCAATTGAATACAGCCAACAACAGGCTAAGCCATGGTTAGAAGCGATGGGGCTTGGTGTAGTATTGCTGTGCTCCTGCACATGGCGAGCTTGTTGCTGCTATCGCTCTCTTGTGGGTTTATTTTGTGCTATTTGGTTCATGTTGTGTTAGGTTTCGAATCCTATGTTTTTCACTATATATAGGACTCTGCCACCTGAAAGTTTTTCACAATATAGGACTCAGCCTCCTGAAAAGACCGAATAATGGTTGTGTAGGTTGCCTAGCAGTACCAAGTTTCTAATATATGGTCTTCTTTACAGGTCGGATAATAATTTCATTCTGTGGTATCTTTTATTGTTGTTAGCTGGTTTCTAGTTTTCTAGCTTCTTAGCTTCCTGCTTAGATTATGCTCATTGCCTCATTATATTTCTTATATGAAAATAAATCTTTTGGGTGCCTTTTTGGTCTGAGTATGGTCTATTTTTTTAGATTAAATAGAGCTTTCTGTGTGGATTGTCTGAGTCTCTTTTATGTCTGCACGATACCTGCTCAGTTTTTACACAATCCTGACTGGGCATAGTGCTGTGCTGTTTCATTCATTTTGTATTAACTTTTGGCTTCTGTATTTTCTTCGGTGCATATAACACTCTGCCACCTAAAAAGTCTGTATGACATTGTGTAGGTTGCCTGGAAGTATCAGTTTTAATATATGGGCTCTTTTGCAAGTCAGATATAGTGTCATTTTGTGGTATCTTTGATTAGTGTTAGCTGACTAAAAGTTTTGTGGCTCCCTTATTTCCTTCTTAGGTTATCGGTGAAAGGTTACGGTGAAGAGATATAGTGTCATTTTGTGGTATCTTTGATTAAAAAGAGATACTAATTGCTTACTGTCTTCAGCCTGCATATCGTTTCATGCCTTTAAAACTTACTCTAAAATAGTAGAGTCTAACAAGGATTCTACAGAACCTGCCTCGAGTATTATTAGAGATGGCCTAGTATTGTGCAGTTTCACAAGGCCGGGCACTATGTTAGCTTCCGTGTTTGATAAACATACCAGCATGTTTTAGATACATGTCATCTTGGACTTTAAATTATTTCTTCCTGAAATTTATGCAGAGTTAATATGACACGATGCAGCCTTTCTGCAGATTTTGTATTAACAGTGCATTTTTCCACACCCTCTGGTACACATAATGCATTTTCTGTGCTTTTGGTGTCTTATTTGCTCTAAAATATTTAAGATCTGAATTCTCTTTTCTTAGAAACTAACAGATGAAGTTGACAAGGAGTGCAAGATATATGTCTGATAATGTAAAAGAATATTGTGAGATTGTCAGGGTACAAATTCTGCAGTAGGCCTGTCAGCATATGGAACTTTCCTATCCTTTAATTTGGATTGTATACAAGCAGATCATCCACAATTCATTGTACTACACACATGCTTCAAAGATTAACTAATGCTAGATTGCGGCAGAAAATTGTCATATAGCCAAATAAATCGCCATGCTCTGTTTCTCTGGTTTAACTTTTGGTTAGCACTCGTGATGTATGATGTTGAACCTAAATTGTCTTGCAGTAAATGTCTATTCTCGTTTTCAACAGTGAGACTGCATTTCCTTTAACTTTTGAATTATGACTATTACCATGCTTCTCCTCAAATGTAAATATCATATCCAAGAATCTTGAAGAGTTGTCAAAGTTTTTTAAGTTTGACCAAATTTATATAATATAAGATAATAATGTTTGTGGTACTAGCTAAGTATTACTACCTCCATCCCAAATTGTAAGTCATTTCAAAAATCTTGGAGAGTCAAAATTTCTCAAATTTGACCAAATTTATCTAGCAATATAATAATATTTATGATGCCAAATAAGTATCATTAAATTCGTTATCAATTATATTTTCATAGTATACCTATTTGATGTTATAAATTTTTATAGTTTTGTCTATAATTCTTGGTCAAACTTGAGATGCTTTGACTCTCCAAGATTCTTGGAATGACTTTCAATTTGGGATGGAGGGAGTACTAGCTAGATTCGTCATTTTCATAGTATATCTATTTGATGTTAAATCTTAATTTTGGCCAAGCTTAGAGATGATTTGAGTCATTCTTGGAATGACTTATAATTGAAACGGAGAGGAGTACGTAGTAAAGTTGAACTGGTGATCACATGGGAAAAAAAGGCATTGTACAATTGTTGTCTTTTTTAAAAAAATTGAAGATAACAAATAACATAAATTTCCCATTAGATATTGTTTTTGCTAAAAAAAGGTGTAATAATATATATATATATATATATATATATATATATATATATATATATATATATATATATATATAACACTAATTGGTAGTAGATCCTTCCACGGGTACATAAGTAAAGCATGCCGCGTCTGGCCAACAGATGGCCAAAGCCATAATGAAGCAGAAACCTAGCAACGGTGCAAGTAGTAACATCTGCAGGGCTTGAGTCCATGTCATCTTTGTTGTGGCATAGGTCTGTATGAAGAAAAACGAAGAATAAGCAACCACCCCAATGAACAGAATCTGCAAAGTAGCAATGGAACGTTCCATTAGTATATGTATCATCATCGATGGATCGTATACATATATGCTTGGGGAAATGAATCAGCCAATGTAGGCACGCAGCCGGGGGCGTACTACGTACGTACCTTCATCACGGTTTTAGCAGTGAAAGCCAAGCAGCCGAAAAAACACGGGTCTTGCCGGTATAGCATCTCCTCATCAACGACGACCACCGTGCGGCGTCGATCCGATGATTTGCGAACGGGTTCAGGGATGTACAAAGCCACGTGATCTAGGCTTGTTGCCGGATCGTCTCCCATCTCGATTCCGTCGTCGTTCTGGCGGCGCTGTGTCGGCGGCGGCGCCCCGACGACACGACGCCGGCCGGGAACCCGAGCATATGGTCGACTTCAACACCAATATAATGATGAGTAGGAGCACGTACTAAACCTTCTTCTTCGATTCTCCAGAGGCTTCTTCTACAGAGGCGCTACTTATTGACTCCTCTACTATGGCCTCCGAGCGAGGAAGGATCGAAAGAAAAGGGCCGTTGAGGACGAGTTGTATGGCCTTGTCGCAAAAACAGACGTCGTCCGTTCCCCGGCCTACAATATATAGATTGTGAGGATCGCCAAAACCGAGTCTAAACCGTACGCGGTACACGTGTGTGGGCAGACAGAGACCCACGAGGTTTCCAAGCCACGCTACATTTTTTTTTCCATAACTTTTTCCCGGAGAAGAGCAGCATGACGGCAGGCCAGTATCCCGATCGGGAACTGCATGCACGAGCACGAGGATGGTCACGAGCGATTTCCCCAACAACACGAGCCCCAGCGCCAGCTTGGCCGGCCAGGGAACACCGGCATGGGGATGCCGATCGAAGATCCAGGCCCGTGGCGAAGTTGTAGACGGCCGTACGTGGTGAAGATGAGCGTGGTGCGCGCCGATCGAGGTCCAGGTGCTACGATGACGTGAGCGACAGAGTCAGCACGATCGATCGGGATGTAATGTACGTAGGGACAATTGTTTATTTGGCCCTGAAAGAAAGTTCGTTTGCTTATTTGGCCTAAATTTTTTTGAAGTTGTCTATTTGGCCCGAAACTAAAATTTTGTTACTTTTACGGCCTTCTGTTAGTTTGAAGGCTGTAACGGTGTCAAGTGCCATGCAAAAAGACTGTTTTACCCTGCATGAGGAAAAATAAAAAGAGCCTTGTTTAATATTTATGTGTAGAATTATGCTACTATTACAAAATCACTTGCTCTTTGATTTAAATCAGAGGAAGAAGAGGAATGAAGTAGCATCAAATCCAAATAATCCAAACATATAAAAGACATCGAAGATCCATGGAATAATCTCTAGCAAGGATTAACATCAGAGGAAGAAAGTAGCATCAAATCCAAATAAAAAAACAATCATCGATGATCTATGCAGTCATCTCGCCCACGCAGGTCCGTGCCACCAACATCATCGGGCTGGATTTCTACACGAGGCGTCACCGCCATTGGGAGAGTGCCGCAGGCCAGCAGCCGCACGGATCCGTTGCTGCTTGCGAGCAGGGACTTGCCGTCGATGCTCCTCCACACGGATCCGTTGTCTGGCCGCCACCGTCGCTGATGAGGTAGGTGGAGCATGTTGCGTCCGCCATCTCCGGGTTGGGAATGAGCGCGGCCGGGGCATCTCGCGTCCGCTACACAGGGCAGCTCGCCATCGCGCCGCGCGGCGGACCACGCCCACGCCCGGCGGAGCCCTGGCGCTCGCTCCCGGACGGTCTCGCGGCGAGCGGGGGTCGCCGACATCGGTTGGGTTGGGGGCAGCGTCGCCTGCCACCCATGGGGAGTTGGAGGGCGCCGTCGCTGCTGACTTTGAGGAAGGAACGACGCAGCCGGGGATGGGACGGGGGCCGTCGTGTGCACGGATCCACGCCGCCGTATGCAGGACCCATGGCCGCTGCCATCACCGGAGGGAGGGGAGGGAGGGCGCAACCATCTCGATCTGCACCCAAACGCCGCTACGGCATGAAGGGATGGACCTACGCCGGCATCGGGTGGAGGTAGGGGCCGCCTCTGCCGCCGTAACTCCATGGAGCGCCGGCGGCATGGCCTTCCGCCATCGCCGGTTGCGGCGCCGGGCGCGACTTTTTTTTTTCTTCTGTCGAAGACGAGGCCGAGCGGAGGGGTCTGTGGGCGTGCGGCCGGGTGAAGGAGGAGTCAGGGGTACGTTTGTCTTTTCACGTGTGATGGAGTGGGATACTAACGTGAAGAGCTGACGGAACCTACCAGAAGGCCGTAAAAGTAACAATTTTTCACTTTCGGAAATTTAGGCCAAATAAGCAAACCAACTTTGTTTCAGGGTCAAATAAACAATTGTGCGTATGTATGGTGCCCGGCCAGGTCGCCCACCGGGCCACACCCAGCTCGGACCACACGGACGTCTTGCCCTCGCAGGGGAAGAGATCGTTGGTGATCTTGGAGATTAATTTACATACAACTTTGTTACTCAAGTCCCCTGTTCACAAAATGTATAACAATATAACATGATTGTAAAATAAACCGATTTGCTAACATGTAACTGGTTGTTTTATTAGCCAGCATCAACAATAGGTGTTTTGATATCCCTCTCTCTCCCTCTGCCGGTCTGGCCTGTGTTTGAGCGGCAAGGCATGGATCCAGAGTTGCAAGCAGTACGTCACGCCACGTGTCCGGTCATCATATCATGCATGATCAGGACAAGAGCAGGGCAGAAATTCTGACCATTGACATGACATTATTGATATATATATGCAATTGCAATGCAGCGTGGCCCTTCCTACCCAGGATCCACTACGGCAGGTGCACCGTGCGTCTACGGATAAAGGATAAAGAACGAGAGATCACAGCAGGGACACAAGATTTAATGTGGAAAACCATTGCAATACGAAGGGGAAAACCACGAGCGTTAGCCAGCAAACACTCCTCATTATAATCAAGAGTCAGTTACAAACCCCATATGACAGCTTACAAGATTATTATGACCAAGGCGAAACCCTAATCCAGGGCTGGAGCGAAGCGAAGACCGAAGTCGACCTATATCATGTGCAACTGAATTTTGAACATATTCAATAACTTGCAACAAATTCTCTTATAGCATAAATCAACACCTTCTTCCTGAACATAAACAAAGAAAAATAATTCTGGTGCCAATAGCCTCTTAGGCTAATCCACTAAACCAACTAAGCTTGAGCAAAACTCAAACTTAGCAACAGGAACTGGCTTATTCATCATATCAGCGGGATTATCATGAGTACTGATCTTGCATACATTTAGCTTACCTTCTTCGATCACATCACGAATAAAATATTACTTTATGTCAATATGTTTAGTCCTCTCATGATCTTTAGTAAGGTAAATGACACTTTGATTGTCATAGTTTAAATTAATGTAAGAATCAACTGCACACAGCTTAGCGTACAATCTTTTCACCCAAATTAATTCCTTGCACGCTTCAATAACAGTCATGCATTCTGCTTCAGTAGTTGAAAGAGCAACAACAGATTGCAATGTAGCCCTCCAACACACAACACAACTGCCAACAGTGAACACATAACCAGTGAGATCAGCAACATAATCTTAATCCACATAACCAATAAGTACATGTTCACTTTTGCCAAACTTTAAACAAGAATTTGTTGTACCTCTGAGGTACCTGAATATTCACTTCACTAAACTGCCCTCCAATATTTTTTACTAGGATCAGACATATATCTACTAACCAAACTCATGGCATATGATAAATCTAGACGAGAGCAAACTATAACATACATTAAAGATCCAATAATACTAGAATAAGGAACTCTTGACATGTATTCAATTTCTTGATCTGTGCTAGGATACTGTACAGCTAAATGTACTCTAACTAGGCAATATTGTGGTAAGATTAAGGTAAAATAATGCAAATCATTAGGCAATTTTACATCATTATTCCCTAATCTCTCTTTGTTTTTTTTTTTGTTCTTACATTGCAAGTTCCAAGTTATCTAGTAGGGGAGGTCATGTATGCACAAAGCAGGTATGACATGCGTACTAAATAAGTACATAACTGGTGAGAGAGTACATTTCATGAGTTTTTTTTTTCTAAATATGAACTTCATTACTTTCATGTAGGCAACTTATACTAAATCAACAAGCAAATTATTCATATTAGCTAAGTATTTTTTATGTTCTAGGATTTAGTATTTTTCCTGTGTTCTGATTATTAGCCATTTGCTTCTACTAGAATACATCATTAGAAAAATCATGCTTGATTCTGTATTCTTCATGGGTACGGTGAACTGAAATTTAGATATGGTTGAACAACTATAGGACTTAAAAATGTGATGTATCCATACAGGAACAAAAGGAGGCTTGGTTGTCAATGTCAAGCTCAAACTGTGGCCTAGGCATGTGGAGGTCTAGTTCTAGACACATGACTAGGTACACCCAATCATTTAAATGGCCCTTCCTAATTCCTCCATGTTATGCAAGATCTGTCATGGTAGTGTTGCTAGTTATAAACACGGTTATTGCCTAGGCAAAACTATATACTTGTTTAGGTAATAAAATGATTTTAATTAGACAATAATATGATAATAGACATGCAATTATGAACTTTTGAGAAAGATAAAATAATATACTGAATTTTGCAAAATAACTTGGTTTTATGAGCCCGGTGTACCAAAATACTACATTATTTTCTGATCATGCAATCCTAAATCATGTGTTGTATACTGAACCATGTGCAAATTCTGATTAAAATCGCATGATTTTACTACGTAGTTGTGTTCTTGCCTCTAAAAATGATGTTTTTCAGAATAATTTGTTTTTTTTTTCAGATTTTGCACGAAGAGAAGCAATTTTGCATTTTGGATGAGATTTGAATGATGATTTTTTGCTACGGTTTGGTGTACAGCGTTGTAGCACATTATAAAACCTAATTTGCTTTAGGTTGATAAAATTTGTATAAACAGGAGATATGTGATTTGTATTTGTGCAATTTCATATAATTTTGTTACTTTATTTTTCTGTTGCACTATCAAAAAATCTTATATGACCAGCGAGTCGATAGACACCGCCATTTCTTCCGTGGCAGCGCAGTCCACGTGCAAAAAGCAGCGACAACAGCTTTTGCCTGAAATAGAAAGACAATTGTATATTGCCTCTGTGGCAGCCAAAAATGGAGCGGCCGTGCGGATGATCCTGCCGTAATATAGCTGCCTCCTACTAATTATTACTAGTTGGTGCTTTGTATTTTTTTTTTCTTAATACTTGCCTTTCTAGTTGATTTCTGTTGGATCCTGGAAACTCTGAACGAGCCCTTATCCAAACGTTAGAACTACATATACACTCTATACTGAACCATATGTTGAACATCGTCATATCTAGTTACAAAAATGTTTGTTGTCCTCGGAAAAAAAGTCATTGATGTTTTTAATCTTTATTTAAGGGTTGACCAAATATTTTCCTAATTCTAAACAACATTATCGGTTCTAATTTCGTGTATGTAACTGCAGAGTCTGCAGTACTGCACTTCTGTCTCCTGCCTTCTCCTCTTTCCATTTCGGCCTGATGCTGATGGGCCTCACCTGTCGCCTCCGCAACGTGCCTGTTTTGGGCCCAGCCAATTGAGTCCTCTCAACACAACAAACTCGTACGCCCAAAATCCATGGGCTAAATCAGCCCAACAAATCCCAAGGTTCGGTCCAACCGCAGAAACAGCCGCTCCGCCTCTTCGTTGGTCTCCTCCCTCTCCCTGCCGACTCGTGCGACACACAGGTCACCCATGGCCGGCCGCCGTCGCCGCCGCCGTGGGCATCCCCGACAAGCGCCGCCGCCGCCGCTTCCTTCCCCAGGAGAGGCCTCGCCTCTGGAATCCAACGCCCTCAGGTCCACCCGCGTTCCTTACCCTAACCCTCGCTCCATCCCTCTCATTGTTTCCCTTTGGTTTAGTTTCGTTGGGTGGTAGATGTGGAGACAGATTGAAGCAGCCAGCAGGTAGGGACTAGGGAGCCTATATATCCTGCGTCAAGCAATAATCTCTCGTGTGTCGTGCCCTTGTGTTGGTTTCGTGTGCTATTCGGCCATGGACTCGTTAATGGTCATGCCCTTATCACGCTGCCTAAAATGCTCATGCCTTCTGTTGTTTGTTGCGAACTGCTAAAGCGTGTCATTTGTATTAGATTGGAAAATACAACGTTTATGTGGCCTCCGAGCTTGCTTAAACTGAAGGAAGCTACTGGGTGTTTCTGTTTTTGCCTGAGAAATTGGAACAAAGATGACCTTTTGACACCATTTGACACATTAAGTACCTGTTGTGCTGTGCATGATATTAATATTCAAATTTGGTGACTGCCAGTGGTGCACTGAAGTTAATTTAGCGTTTTAGCTTCACCTAGGCTAGCCTCAATTTAGACTGAATGCACTACAGAATGATTTCTAACTTGACTCAGCTCCATTTAGAAGTGGTAAATGGAGTCATAATCCAAATTGCAACTGTGTTATTTATGTAATAAATTCTTCAATGATCTAAATGAGAATTGGTCAATTTACTTTCAAGTCCATGATTATATGGAACAATTGGTTTGTGCTGCATGAATCACACGGTTTGGAGGGACTTAGCTATCGCATTCGTATCTATATGTTTTTTACAGCTCGAGAGGCATGTTTGAAGGGGATTTAGTAGTCTCATCTGTTTTTGTTTGTCTGTAGTCTGCATGTAGATGTTTGATTATTTCATGTTACACATTCTAGTTTGTTTCTGTGGATTGGCTGGTCATGGAAATCAACCAGAGTGTTTCCTCTCTTCATTGACTGTGTATCCCCTTCTTATTTGGTTTAAATTAATACTGCAAGTCCACTGAGACGTGCATGTATGATGCCTTTATGTATGCTAATTATCTAAATGAATTTGGTTTCCCAACTCATTATGATTTTATGATTTGTGTTGAGGTATATGATACTACACTTTCATGTTTCAAAATTATAAATATACTCAGGCCTTTTTTATCAGCCTTACTACTGTTTCAAGTTGTAAGTTATTTTGAGTTTTGTAAATACTTATTTTTTGTTATGCACCTAGACATACACTATGGCTGGATACATAATAAAAGTTATATATCTGGAAAAGCCAAAACGACTTATAAATTGAAATTGAGGAAGTACTTGTTACTAGCTGTTGTTACTAGCTGGTGCTCTGTAGTTTTTTATATTAATATATTGGCTTCCTAGTTGATGTTGATTATATGACAGTGGTATACTCGTATATATACTAGTAGGTCAAAACTCTGATTTATTCCTGCTGCATCCTGAAAACTCTGAATGAGCCGTTATCCAAATAGTGGAACTACATGTACTACTCTGTAGTCTGTACGGAACAAAATGTATTCCGTCCTTTCTGAATTATGCATTTAGATCTAGACATGCGTCTACAAAAGTCAAAATAAAAATATCTTATAATTTGGAATGAGGAGAGCAACAGTCATTTATCAGTTGACATTGATTTCATTTATATAACCGCAGTAGTCTCCTGCATTCTTCTTTGATATCAATTCTGGCCTGATGGGCCTCACCTGTTGCCTCTGCAACGTGCCTGGGTTGGGCCCAAGCAATTGAGTCTGTCATCCCAACAAGAACCCCAGGTTCTGTCCACTAGTTACCCACTAGGTTCCATCATCAACAGCCAGCAGGTAGGGAGCCCATGTACCCTGCATCAAGCAATAATCTCTCGTGAATCGTGCTCTCGTGTAGGTTTGGTGTGCTATTCAGCCATGAATTTCGTTAAATGGCCATGCCCTTATGAGTTATGATGCTGCATAAATAAGATGCTCACTGAAACCAGAGTCTTCTTGCCTGTTGCTTGTTGCGAGCTGCTAAAGCATGTCAGTGGAAAATACTGTGTTTATGTGGTGGCCTCCAAGCTTGCTTAACCTTTCTTGTGTGCCGAGTTACTGCATCGTCGCCTCTCTTAAGAGATCCTTACCAAAGTTCAGATAAATTAGTATCTTCAGTACATCATCTGGTTCTTGTTTCGTGGTAGCACAAGGATGCAGGAAGAGCTCAGCAGATGGAACTGTTAAAATTTAAAAGAAAAAAAAATTAGCTGGAACTAATTGCATGGTTTTCTGAGATTTAGCAAGGGCCAAAGGTGTATTTCAGCTGCTCAATGTACCATTGTGCCCCTGAATAGCCTAAACTGTCCAGATAATAATGGAAACTTTTTTTTCTTTTTTTTAAATCAATTTCAATTTTTCATTGCTTGATGAGTTGATGTTTTCTGTATTTGGGGTACCTGATTTGAAGTATTGTCCCCATCGTGAGATGGAAAAAAAACACATGGATTCCTCAGGCTACTAAGAAATATATCTATGCTGATGTGCAAGTTGTGGGTGGTATTTTGATACTTTGCTCTGATTGATGTTTGGCATGCTTATACATCCTATTCTGGAGTTTAATGAAATGGACATTTCTTGTCTGCCTTGGTCTGTAGCAAGAGCACTTTGTATTTTAAACATTTTTTTTTTGTAATGTTCATCACATTAATCCATCAGCACTGAATTTGCTGTGTTTGACAGGGAAGTTGTCATTGCAGAAGGCTCCTCCAAAAAAACCTGCCACACCTTAAGCTGTGCCCCCTCTTCCGCACCTAGCCCTGAATTTGATGTGTTTGACAGGGAAGTTGCTGCTGCAGAAAGCTCCTCCAAAAAAAACCTGCCACAGCTTAAGCTCTACCCCCTCTTCCGCAGGTGGCCTTGATGTTTGGGCAGATCTCCTCGACAGCCTGCTTCTCCAAATAATTGTCCTCCTTAGCTCATTCCATGACCTCCTTGCTTTCATTGGCACCTGCCGCTCTTGGCGCGCTGTGCTCTCTTCCCTCCCACCTGCATTTACCTTCAACATCCCACCTCTCCACCTTCGACCAGATGGTTACGATTCTCATCCCCATCGCAGGTACGTCAAGCACAGCCTTTTATCCAATATCAATTGGCAGCTCGTTGATCCTGCGAAGCAAACCTCCTCCCTTAGCTGTTCAGCACCCCAAAACCTTCAGGTTCACATGCGGTATTTGGGTTGCTCATTTGGTTATCTTATCTTCTCCAATTTGGACCAATGCCTCCTTGTCAATGTGTATAGTGGTGCTACCGTGCGGCCTCCCAAGCTCAAATTCACTGGCAACCCCAATGTCTACTATGGGGCCCTTGTAGCTCCAATCAATTTATCTAATTCCCGTCTCCTCTTTTTTTCAAGATCATCCATGTTCCAGTGGCAGGTTGGATCAGAGTTTTGGTCTGAGCACCCTTTGGGTGTCGAATGCATTGTTCAAATCGTGTCCTTCAAAGGTGAGATATTTGCCATTGACTCCCTTGAGAGGCTCCACAGAATACAGTTGGAACCTCAGCTGAGCATGCAGGAAGTAGCAGTTGTCTGGCATGCGGACATGTTTCGAGGTCTGTGTAATGCATCATGGTTGGTGGTCTGTGGTGACATGCTTCTCTTGGTTTGCTTCCCAGTAAGCGTCGATGACTTTACTGGATTATTTGGAACCTTTGATGTATTTCGCCTCGACTTTCAAGTTGAACCAGCTAAGTGGGTAAAAGTGGATGATTTGGGAGACAATGCGCTCTTTGTGAGTATTGATAGGAGGAATCCAACATTTTCTTGCCTGGGTCCCGAGAAATGGGGCGGGAAAAGGAACTGTATTTACATTGCCAACCCGTCCGCAGATTCTAATGAACCTTGGAGTGTGGTCGAAGTTGGTCAGGAGGTGCTTGACCCAAAGTTGTGTACTGACACTGCAGAAATGAATCGACCCGGTGTCCAAAGCCTTTGGGAGCTTCCCAGTTTTGTTTATGGTGTTGGCCAGTGACCAGCCCATGCTTGCCTTGGAGTTTTGTCTATTCGTGGACACCCCTTTCCATTGGAGTTTTGGCTAGTCCTGTGGCTTTGTTATTATTTCATGACTTGGCATCCAATGCCCTGTACAAATTACAGTTCAGATGTACTTGATGTCGATCTCAAGTTTTATCCAGTTTCCAAACCAAATTTGCTCACTGTACTTCTGAACAGTAACTGAAACGTTATTTTGTAGTAAACTGTTTCCTAGAACAGAGCTTAAAATTCATGGTAGATGCTGATTATTTCAAGTACTTTAGCATTGTTGTGGAAGATGATTGTATTATGTTTAGAGTTAGACACAGGCAATTGCTCTTTGTCACAGCAATCTACAGTTAGGTAGGGGCTTCCGCACAATTGTGTTGCATTGCTTCCAACTGTTGCCTTCAGTCGTATGCCAGGAACTTCTTTGCTGCCTGTTGGAGTGGATCCATTTGTTAGCAATTCCTGCTGCAATGAAGTATGATGGGCTAAGACTGAAGATATTGATATGTTTGATGTGAGACCAAGGTCTGTTCAGTTAACGTTTCTCTTGCTTGACTGTCCTTGGACTCGTATGAGGTTGCAACTGCTCCCAAGAAGTTTAGAAGAGTAATATAGTAGCTAGAGCTGAAAATGTGTGACCTTCAGAATTGGCTTTGATTCAAGGTTGCGGATTCTGGTTATCAAAAAGACAGTTGCAGATTCAACGAGTGAAACACCAAAATGAGTTCATCGTGTCAAAGGCGATCGAGAGTGGATGTCTGGACGGCGTCTTCAGTTTAGCTTGGCCGTGCATTTGTTCTGATGCAGTTGTGTACTCTTTTCTGTTTCTATTATCACTGCAAGGTCTGCAGCTTCTGATGCAGTTGATCTTTCGGTTGAGCTTGTCCCTATAACATTTTGTCGACTCAGTTTTCTAAAATGGACACAGGGCCAACTTATGATTTGTGACTGTTATAAGCTTGTCATTAGTGTTTAACAAGATGTTTGTCAAACTATTGTATGCTCTCATACAACTACTGCAAATAGATTTATGCACCCAAATAGATTGGTTCTAAGAGTATAAACTGCTGCAAATAGATTAATGCGACCAAATTGCAAATCTGATTTCTGAAATCAAAGAACACTTTGCAAGTACCAACTCTCTGATCTCCGAAATCTCTTTCCAACCAAAATACACAGACCGACTAAACAGTTCCATCAAAGACGACGACACTAGAGCGCAAAGAGCGTGCCATCTACAGACCTACACAGATCTACGACCATGAGCGTTCAACAACACCAGAGCAGCGGCAATGGCGGCCTCCCGATGCCAATGCCTACGCCTTCTTGGGGGACTTGGCGGCCTTCTTGGGCGACTTAGCCTCCTTAGCCGCCGACGCGGCCTTCTCAGCGACCTTCTTAGGCAGGAGGACGGAGTGGATGTTGGGGAGGACGCCACCATGGGCGATGGTGACACCAGCAAGCAACCTGCCGAGCTCCTCGTCGTTGCGGATGGCGAGGAGGACGTGGCGCGGGATGATGCGGCTCTTCTTGTTGTCCCTGGCCGCGTTGCCGGCCAGCTCCAGAACCTCGGCGGCGAGGTACTCGAGGACGGCGGCGAGGTAGACGGGGGCGCCTGTGCCCACGCGCTGCGCGTACCGCCCTTTCTTCAGGTACCGCCCGATTCGGCCCACCGGGAACTGTAGCCCCGCCTTGACCGACCGCGTCACCGACTTCTTCCGAGGACCGCCGCCGGCTTTACGACCTCCCGCTCCCTTCTTCGCCTTCCCGCCGGCTCCGGTTCCGCTCACGTCCATGGCTGCTGCTGAGAGAAGGTGAGAGCTCGAGAGGATGTGGATGCGGGAAAAGGAGACAGCGTGTGATGCTGAAGCGGATGCGCAGTGGGATGCTTTTAAACCCCGTGGAAAGGGTGGGGTGGTGGGCCCGTCGATCCGCGTGCGAAGGCGATGGACGGTCCGATCGGCTGGGGCGTGGACGGTTTGATGGGGATCCGGGAGGACGATCCGTGGGAGGGGTTACTTGGCCAATCAGGTGCGAGGAAACAAGTCATAGCGGGAATCGGGGTTTCATTCTCTTTTTTGAATGGCTAGGACTGCGGCTGGGCAAAATTGACCGAACTGAGAAAAAAAGAAAGAATTAGAACTGAAATTGAAATTACAAAAACTGAAAAAAAAATGATTCCTTGTTCAAATCCTGATATTAAGCAATGAAAATAACAGAGTAAAATTCAGTTCGTAGTCTAGGTTAACCGAATTACAAGAATTATACTTCACTTATTTGTATTTTATAAGATTATGTTTGATTTATGTGTGGTGTTTCATATTTGAATTCTATATGTTTGTGTTACTACCTCTGTCCCTAAAAGAATGTAACTATGGGAACCGCGTCAGTTAAAATAGCTCATGTTTTACCAGCTTTATATTAAATAGTATTAGTATTTATGTCTCTAAATAATTTTATTATGAAAATATATTCTATAACTAATCCAATGATACTAATTTTATATCACAAATGTTAGTATATTTTTATATAAATTTAGTTAAAATTTAAACCGTTTGACTTTTCGAAAAACGAGAATTGCATTTTTTTTTAGGGACGGAGGTAGTATTATTACTTAACATAGATATATAGGGTGGCACAAATTTGCATTAGAATGTGCACATTTATTGTTGTCTTGGCGTCTTTTGAAAAAGGTCGGTTACAACCAAAACCTAAATTGAAATAACCGAGAACCAAAATGGTCGGCTTGAGAATATTTGGGAGGCATTTTTTAAAAGAATTGAATTACTTCCAAAACTGAGGAACTGAATCAAGAACTGAATGCCCGGCCCTATCTAGGACCTAGGAGTTACACTGAGTACTTTATACATATTTTAGAGATAATTAGAACCATACCATTACGGCTTCAGAGATACTAGTACCTGAACGTTCGGTGTTCAAGACATGTCCAGACTCAGCTCCCACCAGCCAACTATTAGAGCAAGTATACTAATGGGTTGCAAGCCTGCAAGCAGGCTATACTGAGGTGGAGGAGAGATGGGAGGAGAGAGAAGAGAAGTGGGCTGTAAGCTTGGAGCCAGTTTGGACACAAGAACCAAGAAATGATGTGAGATAGACAAGTGAGTCGTGCATTGAATATGAAGGTAAAACCATTATATGAGTGGGCTGAGAGGTTGGCTGTAAGGATTCATACAGCTAGCAGTGGGTTGTATTATTAGTCTTGCTCTTAAACAATTCTACCAACGTGGGCGGATGTTGTGGTCCAACACAATGATGAATCAGTATCCCAGCTCTGCCTAGATAACAATGAATGGGAGAGCATGCACTCACGTTCGCACCGCCATTCCTCGGCACACACCCCCTCCACAAGCCCTAGTCACACCATCTCCTGCGTCTGATAAGGATAATAATTTATGCAACACTATATCTATTCTATATAGTGTCACACCCTCCCCTCCAACATATGCGCCTCCCTAGCTCCCTCCTCCACTGCAAGCCTCTAAAGGTGCAGGTGCCCAGTCCGCTGCCCACATGGAGCATGCCACATGGTGCTCCTCCACTCTGTGGTGCTATGCTCCAACCACCAACAAACAACAGAAGGGATGGAAAAGAAATAAGAACTCTTTCTTTGGTCTCAAAGTTCAGCTAGGCGCCAAGTGAAATCTAGGCGCTGACCATCAGCCTAGAGTCTAGTCGGGATTAATTGTGCCTAGACGTTCCAAGGCGTTTTTCTAGGCGTTTTAATTTTTATACATACACACACATGTATCTTAATTAAAATAAAAAAAAAGATATATGGATCTAAAGTTAAAAAAAAGACCAACAATCCACCTTATCCACCCTCTCACCTTATCCATCCAGCCCCTCCCACCCCATCCGCACTCCCCGCGCCCGCAACCGCACTCCGTCGGTCTCCTCCCTCCCTCCCTGCCCGTCTCTTCCTCCTCCGCCGCCACCTCTACCTCCACCGACGCCTCCTCCCTCCCTCCCCGCGCCCGCAGCCGCAAGCTACACGTCGTCGCCGGTCTCCTCCCTGCCGCCTCCACCTCCACCGCTCTAGCGCCCATCGTCGCTCGCAGCTCCTCCTCCCCTACCGGCAACCTCCGCCAGGCGCTCCTTCACCTCCACCGACGCTGCCGACGAGCCGCCGCCGCCTAGGGGTCCGCCTGCTACCCCCATAGGCGAGGCGGACACCCTCCGACTCGCGCCTAGTCGCGCCTAGGCGAGCGCCTAGCGGAACCTTGTTTGGTCGAGATGCAAAAGTATAGACTGAGATGAATAGTGTAGAGCGGTGCTAGTCTCATGCGGATAGATTTGGGAAATATCCAAAGGTTTTTGTGTAAAACGTTCTACTTGGAATAATCGAGACTCTCAAACGTCCAACTCTATCTATTATATATACAATCTTGCTCAGTTTACAAGTAAAATTCAGATAAGCTAAACCAAATAGAACTATAATCCTACTCAACTTATATAAGCATGAGTACATGACTCACAAAAGCTTAACACAAAGGCCGCCGAACGCCGATGTCTCAGTGAGCGTTAGAGCACGCCCAACGCACCACGGTGGCTGGTGGTCTCATCGAGCCATATAGGCTCGAACGCCCCGTGTAAAGAAAAAGTAGTGCAGATGTGCAATGCATCTTGTAGAAGACACAAGTGTCCCAATTCACTTTTGGTTGAAGCATTTAAACATAAACGTTGTTCGTTTGGCTTATCAATCAGCTGACCAGACATCGAAACAATACTTTTTTCTCACAACAAAACAATCAAAAACAGCCTCAGCCGACTTATTAGCCACCGAAACGATCAAGCGAACAGTGAACACTCACGTGACAGCTTGCTATTTGACATAAAATGATGTGACCCTACAAGAAAAAGTTGTACATTTATACCTTAAGTTGGGAAACACGATAGCCTATAAGTGCATCCAATCCTACGTGGATGTCAAATTTTTTTCGGGGCAGTCAATGTTGTATGGCTGCTTTGGGCTTGCTCTTAGGCCATGCCCTACGCATGCAGACTTAGTGCATTATAGTATCATATCTGTGATCCAGAGAAAAAACTTTCTGTTTTCAGTATAAAATGTCATGTCTAAATGTTTTTCATTTAGAATCGATTGTTTATTTATTACTTATCACTGGTAACACTCATTCTCTGGAGTGCTAATTGATATTGTGACGTGTGGAGAGTGCAAGCCTCTACTAATAAATACATTTTGACATCTTTTGCCATTTGCAAGGTTCTAACTAGGGATGAAAACGGATCGGATCGGTGCGGATAATAGCTTCCCCATATCCTAATCCTATTTTTTAATCGGATTCGGAGCGGGTCGGATATTATGCTGTTTCGGATACAAAAGCGGATTTTTTCGAATATCGGAAATGATACGGATTCGGGTCGGTTTCGGAGTGGAACCGGACTTTTCTAAGTCGGATAATACGTGCTTATATGTTGTTTTTATGATAAAAAATCATTCATTAGATGTCATTTATGCTTAAAACAATAAAAATAAATCAATAATTATGTGTATGTACTACAAAATAATAATACTAGTGTCATGGGTTGTGCTGACTTGTACTCTTGCGCTTGTGCCCCTTTAAATATTCGGATTATCCTATTAGAAGCATCGGATAATCCATGTTCAATTATCGGATAATCCATATCCATCGGATTTCGTCAATTCCATATCCTATACCACATCCACGTATAGTTGGATTCGGATTATTCATATCCACACGGTTATAAAAAATACTTCCCCACATCCTTAAAATTCAGTTTCGGAGCGGATCGGAGCGGAGGATTATCCATACCGCTTTCACCCCTAGTTCTAACTCTATAAAAAGAGGTAATATCTCTCATTGATAGTATCGAACCCATGTTTGTCTTTTTTTTCGGCGAAAGAAGAATTATATTATATAATAGCTGGGTACATCAACATATTAGAAGCACTTTGGATTACACTAGATATATCCAGAAACTGATTTTCATCTAAAATATACCCAGGCCGTGAAAAGCTCCAAATCTCAAAACCAAACCTTTTTGACGCTTCGTAAAGATGACTGCACAGGCAAATACTCAACACCAGCAATAGCGGCAAGCTTGAGAACAGAT
Source organism: Microstegium vimineum (assembly GCA_022036555.1). Lineage (NCBI taxonomy): Eukaryota > Viridiplantae > Streptophyta > Magnoliopsida > Poales > Poaceae > Microstegium > Microstegium vimineum. The sequence continues at coordinate 51,514,953 of CM039120.1, forward strand.
GCTCAACAGACGGCCAACATTCTTGTAGGTGGAATTGATGATCTTTTTCTTCTTGCTGGTGTCTTTCTTCTTCTTCTTCTTTCTGCCACCGAAGAATGAGGAAAACTGATCTGAAGGATATTCTCCCTAGTCTTTCATTGTGGCTAGATCTAACCACAACAAAACGAAGAAAAGACCGGAGAAAATTATTCTATGGCGACGAAATTATTCCATGGCGGCGACATCATCTCCGCCTTGATGCCGCCGTCCGGAAACAAAGATCTCCATGTCGTCGTGTCGATGAAGATGGTGACGCCGAAGTTGTCGCCCTCGTCTTCAACGAAGCCACCATGGAGAAGACGATTCCACCCTTCTCTTTTACCATTGCCGGAGAAGAGGAGAAGGAGGAGATAAAACTTCGATACCAAGAACTTTGGCATGAAAAAACCCTAACGCTAAGAACCCGATCTGCTGGACAAACTTATTAAAAACAATGGATCCCCGCTCCCTTCAGCCCCCGGCGAGATACCGGAGGGGAAGGGAGGGGGACCAGCGGCGACGGCGGAGGGCGAGCGGGCGGCGACGGCGGCTCCTCTCGCGTCGCGTCAGGCCAGCCACTATTGTGATGATGTCACTCGGGTCCTCAACGTAGATGATTTGATTTGGGACTACCGAATTACAGGAACCCATGTTTGTCAAAGGCTACACTTAGAACAAAATAAATTATCTTAGTTTCACTCAATGGTCTCACCGTCTCGCCGCTTCTACCTTGAACATATGTATGATCTATTTGCTTTGCCGCCTCTACCTAAAACATATGTATGATCTATTTGCTTTGTTTGTTAATAAATAGTTGATGTACGAGCTCGTGCAATATTGGTGTTCCAAAGATCACGCTCACAATATGCGTATCAGTATAACACAGGTTGAAATGTATATTATTGTGGTATTAATTTCTCCCGTTGCAACGCACGAACACTCACCTAGTGCAATATGACACTAAAGATGAGTGTGGATGTGGTATTCCAGGGAGTAGGGGAAGCCCTTAAGGGGAAGGACGAAGGAGAAAGCAGCGGATAGTTGCCTGGACCTTGCATGTGGGCTGCTACCTGCTTTTGGGCTGATCGTATGGGCCCTTTGGCCTTTGCCGTGGCCTGCGACCTGCCGCGGCCAACGTGCCAACCATTCACGTCCGTGGCACAGCAATCGGTCATCTGACGTGGCAGTTTTCGTCAATCGCCGCCGCTTCGTGTCCCCGCAGGCCACAGCACGATTGCTCCGCCGCCTCTCGCAGCACCGCCAGATCACCGTGACTCCGCGGGTGCGCCCCCATTCCTGGCGACGCCGAGTCTCGGAGACCTCTGCTCAAGATCAGAAAAGAGAGCAGCAACCGATCTCCGAGAACGGGACTATCTCTGATCAAGATCAGCTGATCGACATTACTACATGAGTCATCAGGGTAAGACCGACGCCCAGTCTGCAACTGAATCCAGAGTTAACCTGTTTATTTAAGTATTAGTTTATCTAGTTCATTTATAAAATACAGTGAACATTAAGGGAACTATTCTTTGATGAGGAAGGTAACCTACTAGGTGAGAAGCCTAAGGATCCCATGGAGGTGGCAATGCGGAAAAAGATTTCAGAATTGCGCAACAAGTTTGAAGATCTTATCCAAATGGCCAAGAACTCAGAACAAGGGATAGATTTTTTATATTCTAGTTTATCTAACCTAGTAGAACCTCTCCAAAAAATCACACATCCCGTGAGAGTTGATAAACAGGTGGAATATGAAACTTTCTTGGGTAACACAATTTCAACCGAAGTCGATATACATCCACCAAATGATATCAAGTTCAAAGGGAGATGCAAAAGAATGAAGAAGGGCAAGGAGAAGAATGCTGGAAGTGGAGGTCAGAGTAAACGGAAATGTCAAAAATGTAAGCAAGTTGCGGGTCATGATGCACGCAACTGCCCAAACAATGTTGTTGGCTGATATTTCAAGTTTTTGTAACCTTTTATGTGCTACCTCTGAACTACCAATTGAGAAGGACATGTTTGTTTTCATATTATGAACAGTCACTTGTGTTAAAGTCAAACTCTGCGATTCCCTGCAATTTTCACCCGTTTGGTACAACTGCTATCGTGAAAAGAGGACAGTAGCAGCAGATCTCCAGTTGATACAACTGCAATTTTCACCCGTTTTATATATCTGATCTGAAAACCACGCAAGCATTGTTTTGTTTTGTTTTATTACCTCATTCCCTCCTCCACTCCACAGTTGATTCTTCAGAGCTCGTGAATGAATGATTCTCTGAACAACCAAGTGAGGCTGCCCACACTGTTTGTGCAGTTCCATGGTGCCCAGCCAGAGAAACCCTCTGTGGGGAGAGGAGTTCAATTTCCTGGTCGAACAACTCCCGGTAGAGGTAAGCAACAAAACAGCAGCGTCTTCAGTTCCTCATTTCTCACTGCATTTGAATTTTGAAGTGTGCGGACAGCTGAAAAAGTGATAGCTTCTGTATGACTGTATCCATCTTTCTAGTTCCATTTTCTACTATAGAGTCACTGGCATTTCCAAATGGCAAACAGCCCTCTTCCATGCCTCCTAGAACTTTCAGTTCAATCATGGACGTGTGTCAGTTCCCTAGCAAAATGATGGATGCCTCAACACAAGCATCCACACTGCTTAGCTTGTCTGTCCCAAGCGTGAGAGAACAGCAAACAATTCATGTGACCGCTAGAACTTCGATTGTCAGCTTTTTAGAACCTTCAAGGAACAGCGAAACCGTGACATTTTGTTTTTTTTCCTAACGAGAAATCCATGGCCATTCCAAAGCAACTTTACCCAATCTTCAGATGGCCATTAGAAAATCTTGCGAGATGGAAGAAGGCCGTGCTAGCAATCGCAGCCTCCAAACGCACGGCCTGCCGCAGCCGGCGTCGTGGGGCGACGGCGAAGCACGGGCGCTGCGGCAGCAGATGGCCGTGGCGAGGAAGTGGCTGGAGGACCGGCGCATGGGGTACGACGGCGGCCGATGGTGAGGCGCGAGACGAGAGTCGGGAGACGGGGCGGTGGTAACAGGAGGCAAGGTGTCGGGGATCGAGCGACAAAACGGAGTAACGGAGCCGGCGTTGTCTGGGGTGTTTTGAATAAGATTGATCGGTGGGAGAGCTTAAGTGCTTAATTGACCCACTTTACCGGAAACTATTAGATTAAAATAATTTTGTAGGCTTAATTAGAGTTTACGTAGTTGATTTTCATACCATACGTTCCCGAACATGAATCGTCTAAGGATATGTGTCAAAAGGAAATGGAAAAGGGCAATGCGAAAATAAAGATAGGTAAGTGAATCGCCTAGGTCACGACTAGTACTTAATTATTGGTATAGTTTTGTTTTCTAAACTAGTGGAACCTTAAACTTTGTCCTTATCTAGCAGTTTTCTAAAATAGCTTCCTAAATGATTTTGTATTTGGAACCCTGAACAATTTCTAACTAACTAAACATCATTTAAAAAAAAAATCTTTGTCTTGTCACTTTCTCATCTAGAATCTTTTTAATTTCTTAATTTATTCATACGTCCAATTTACTTCAATTTATTCCCAAGCGTGTCCAACTACTGAGTAACCTGTGTCGCCGGGGACTGGAACGGGGTGGTCGATCCGGCACCCTGAAGTCCACTGGACTGTACGGCGGGGGTGGGAGTAACTAACGGTCCGGCTGACACTGGCGGTGCCACTGAAGGGCCACCGGTCTGCTGAGATCCCAGAACGGGACCAAGAGCTGGAAACTGAGGCGCTGAGGGGCCAACTGACTGGGAGGGCTGTGTCTGACTCATCATCTGGATCTGTGGAGCACCAGGAAACTCAACTGCATGCATACCCGTCCACTTCATCATCTGAGCCATGATGGCCATGTTCTGAGCCTGGAACTGCTGAGACTGAAGTTGCATACGCTGGGACTCAAGCTGCATGGCGAGCATCTGCTGCTGAACCTCGAGGTGACGCTGGTGAAACTGTAGCTGCAGCTCCTCATGACGCTCCTGTGACTGTCGCTGGAGCTCGTCCTGTCTCTGTTGGACCTGGGTGACGGCTGTCACAAGGGAGCCCTGCTGCTCCTGAATCCGATCAAGAAGCTTCAGCATCAAGGTCTCTGAAGTAGACCTAGTACCAGAGCCACCAGCCTCTGCGTCGTGAGCCCTTGCGGGCATAGTAGGAATAGGGTGGTAGTCTGCGTCGGAGCTGTCAGAGGAAGTGTCAACTACTGTACCTGCTGCCTCGTGAGTGGCAAGCTCCTCAAGCTCCTGCTGCTGAACACCTCTAATTGCCTCATCCTATGCATCTACATCGTCCATATCTGCTGGTGATGTCTAAAGTCTGACCTGTGGAAGTGCCCGATTGCCCAGACGACTGTCCACTGAAGATATGATCTTGTACTCTGGGAATTCAGACTCTGATTGATCAAGCAGATCTCGAATACCAGGGTGCACTCGCACAAGCCGCTGAGCTAAGATGGAACTGATCCAGTGAGCATAAGGCATCTGACGCCTAGCTCTCAAGCCATCTGAAATACAGTCCTCTGTCTCTGCCACTATGAAGTCTGCAATGTCGAACAATGTCTGAGTGACAAGAGCAAGAAGAAGGAACTGTTGTAGGTTTGTCAAACCTTCCTTGAAACCGGTGCGAGGCAACAGAGTGCGGCAAAGGATCTCATTGAACCGATGAGCGAGGGGGGTAAGCTCAGCTGGAGTGCGGGACTGCCTTCCCCAAAGGGCTGCCTGAAGATAGGAGCAACCCTCTGAGCTGGAAGTGTGATACCATCTCGAGCACATCGTGGCAACTGAAGGCATGTGTAACACTCATCGTGAAGACAAGTATCTGAAACTGTGAGGTGGAGAGTCTCTCTGAGCTGAGTCAAGTACAGTCTATAGGGAATGCCTCTGAAGGTATACTGCATGTAGTTATGATTAGGCTCAATCCAGACGAAGGCATAGAACTCTCTGACCCAATGCTCAACAAAGCTGCCTGAACGACCAAGAAGGTCGGCGAGTCCTGGAAGGTAGGTAAGGTGGTCACTGATCTCTTCGCCAGTTATCGCCACTATGTTCTCTAAGGAATAGACTCTGTGTGAGCGTAGCTAGATGTTAGCAAGCCTAGCTGCTGTGTAGAAGTCCTTCATAAGAGGTGTGTGCCATCCCGGTGTAGCTCTGGGGTCACGCTGATCTGGCCACCACCTCTCAAGCTCAATGAATCGTAGTTTCTGAACTTGCTTCGCTGTGATCCCCCTCAAGTCAAGGTGAACTACGGGCTCTGGAGCTAGAGGAGGAGCAGGTGCCTATGGTGGACGATCACCACGCGTCGGTGCCTCGATGAGGGAAGCAACACGAGGTAACCGAGCATGGGTGGAACGTGTAGAGGTGTCCACTGCTCGAGCCTCATCGGCAGGCGCTGAAGGCTCGGTCGGAGAGGCAACAGTCTCTGACTCTGTCTGAGTGGGAGGAACCCGCGGAGGGACGCCGATACACACTGAGCCCCGACGACCACCTCGCTTTGTGCGGTCTGCTGCATCTGCCACTGCCTCTGCCTGCTCTGCCTCTGTGAGCTTGCACTTCTTCTTCTTAGGCTTCTCAACAAGCAGCTTCTTCCCCTTGTCCCTAGGAGGACGACGAGGAGGAGGAGTATCATCACCACCAGAACCACTGACAGCTGGAGCACGACCCATCACTGACAGTTGACAAGATCAACAAATAGAACCACTGTCAGAAGTACTGCCCAACTGTCAAGAACCCCACTGCAAGTCACTAGAATCACTGTCACAATGCAAATATCAACCACTGAACCAATTACAGAAGGCTGGACTGACCCTTATGAGGCTTTGCCTCAATCCATACTCGCAAGGTTTGCCCCGAGTTTCATTGCCACTCACACTGCTAGATAGAATAGATAGGATATATAAGCATATATAAATCTAGGGATGAGATATCGTATGGAAGCAAGCATATTAGATAAGAAATAGAATGAAATACTGCCATGGTACCTGAGGTAAGCGAGCGTACTAATCAAAGCAAATCAATCTCCGAATCACACTCCACAAGGGGTTTCACCAACTGAGAATTTCAATTAGTGACAACTGAGTTTAGTGAAATGGACAAAGTATGAACTAAGGCATGAGATGATCAAGCTAGACAAAACGCTAAAACATGATCAATGGCATACCCTAGGGACAATGAAGCGAAGATGGCGAAGACAAATCGACAACGGAAATTCCCCGAACCCTAGGTTTTGGAAACCCTAAGGGGGAAAGTTCTTGAAGGGTGGCAATGACAAGGTAAAAGAGGGGTAAAATCTGCGGTAGGATTGTTGCACTGGCAGGGGTGGAAGGAATGAAGCAGTGGTGAGGCTTGGTTACCGGCGAGGTGTCTCCTCGGCGGCAAGCTAGGGTGTGCGGCGGCTCTGCTGTGGTGGCGAGGATGGGTGGTGAGGGAGGAGAGCAGGGGAGACAAATGTGGAGGAGTGGCGGCGGCTTACCGGTGAGGGTCTCACCAGCGGCGAGAACTGTAGGGGCGAGGGCACGGGCGAGCGGTGGAGCTGAGGCGGCGCAGCGTACGGACGAGTGAAAGAGGATAGCTGCCAAACAGTGAACACGCGGGGGGATAAACGCGAAAAATCTGAGCGTCAGACCACTTCCAATGGTCCGACGGGTGGTCCGACGGTCATTGACTGAGACAGTTCAAACCTGACCAGACCACCGGACAATAGAAACAGTGGTCTCCGATGGTCCGGAGGTGCTCCAGACAGGTGGTCCGACGCACTTGACTTGAGCCAGTCCAGAGAGTACAGTGAGCGCCTGGGCTCTGGACACTGGTCCGGTGGGTGAGCATCGGACTAAAGCAGGTGGTCCGACGATCGCTTTGAAGAAAATTCTGAGAAACCAGTGAGTGACCATGCTCCGGACTCTGGTCCGGAGGTGAGTGTCGGACAGGTGGTCCGACGGCTAACTTGGAGATGAGTTTGAAGAAACAGTGAGTCACCAGGCTCCGGACTCTGGTCCGGAGGTAAGCGTCAGACCAATGGAAGTTGTCCGGAGGGTGGTCTGGTGCTTGTTTTGCTTTGAATTTTCCTGTTTTTCTCTCCAATCTTTTCTCATAGCCAAGTACCAACACAAAAGAGTAGAAAGAAACACTTGCTGGACTTAGGATAAGAACCATCTCTCAAACACTCGATTTAAAAATAGTTTGCCATAGGCTAGATTTAGTTTTCATAGGAAAATATTTCAATAAAGCTCCAAGGATCACCATAGGGGCACAAGAGGGGTATTAGCTGAAGCTAGAGCTTTGAATGCTCCCCCTAAGTGACGAACCTAGAGGATGATCAAACTTAACCGAAAAGGGAGCAACAGGCAACACACATGAATATGCTATGCAATTACGGAATTTGAATCTAGGTTGCTTGCAAGTTTAAACCACGGTAAGGCTTTGTCACACGCTTGAGGGTGGTTATCCTGACCGCGTTAGCCAAGCCTATGTGCATTACTATAGATTAAACAAGATTATATTACAAATGAATGCATGGTTCACACAATCTCAGTTTTTAGTGAAGTTTGAGTGATCAAGCACATTCAACTCGCTTCTCAACCTACAAAAGGTTGTTTCATCGAGTGGTTTAGTGAAGATATCCACCAATTGATCTTCGCTCTTAACTCCAACTAGTGTTATGTCTTTCCTAGCCACATGATCTCTAAGAAAGTGATGACGAATATCAATGTGCTTGGTGCGAGAGTGTTGAACCGGGTTGTTAGCAAGCTTTACGACGCTTTCATTATCACACAAAAGTGGAACATCTTTTAAAACAATGTCGTAATCAAGAAGTGTTTGGGTCATGTATAAGATTTGTGCACAACTTGCTCCCATGGCAATGTATTCCGCCTTGGCGGTAGACAATGCCACATTGTTTTGCTTCTTGGAGGACCAAGAGACAAGTGATCTTCCTAGCAAATGGCAACCGCCGAAGGTACTCTTCCTATCAACTTTACACCCGACATAATCCGAATCAGAATAGCCACAAAGTAGGAAGGGAGCTCCTTTGGGATACCAAAGGCCAATGCTAGGGGTGTGCCTTATGTACCTAAGGATTCTTTTAACCGCACATAAATGCGACTCCTTAGGGCTTGCTTGAAACCTAGCACACATACACACACTAAACATGATGTCCGACCTAGATGCGGTGAGGTAAAGTAAACTACCGATCATCGAACGATAGAGAGTTTGGTCAATCGGTTTACCTCCCTCATCGAGATCGAGATGCCTATTAGTAGGCATTGGGGTCTTGATTGGCTTGCAATCCTCCATCTTGAATTTCTTGAGCACATCATGAGTGTACTTCTCTTGAGATATGAAGGTGCCATCCCTCAATTGCTTCACTTGGAAGCCAAGAAAGAAGGTTAGCTCGCCAATCATTGACATCTCAAACCCCTTTGCCACCAATCTTGCCTTGTTCCTCACAACTACGCCTTGATCATCTTGCTTGTTCCTAAACACCCACTTGGTGCCAATGATTCTTGCTCCCTTTGGCCTTTATTCAAGTGTCCACACTTGGTTCCGTGTGAAGTTGTTGAGTTCGTCATGCATGGTATTCACCCAATCCGGATCCGCAAGTGCGTCCTCAACACTAGTAGGCTCAACAAAGGAAACAAACGAGTGATGTTCAACATAAGATGCAAGTCTAGAGCGAGTCATTACTCCCTTTGATGGACTTCCTATGATTTGATCATGGGGATGTGCTTGAAGGATAGGTGTTGATCTTCTATCATGAACTTGAGGAGGGGGACGTGGTGCTTCAACATTGCTTGCTTCGGCCTCGGCTTGATCTTGAGGGATGAAGGTATCTTCTTGAGATTCTCTCACTTGATCTTCTTCAACTTGAGGCGTGCGAGGTGGCGAAGGATCTTGATTATCATCATCTTCAACTTCTTCCACCTCTTGCGGGTTGATAGCACCAATTGGCATATTCTTCATTGCCTCCCTCAATGGTTCATCACCTACATCAATATCCTCAAGTGCTCCTTGGGAGCCATTAGTTTCATCAAATTCCAAGTCATACGTTTCTTCAACTAAGCCGGTGGCTTTGTTAAATACACGGTATGCCTTGGACTTAAGCGAATATCCAACAAGGAAACCAAGGTCACACCGCCTTTGGAATTTACCCAAGTGTTGGCGCTTCTTGTAGATGTACACTTTGCACCCAAACACCCAGAAGAATGAAATATCTGGCTTCTTCCCATTCACAAGCTCATAGGGAGTCTTCTTCAATAGCCTTTGGATGAAGAGGCGGTTTGCCGCATAGCAAGCGGTGTTGATGGACTCCGCCCAAAACTTCTCCGGAGTGTTGTACTCATCAAGCATAGACCTTGCTAGAGTTATGAGCGTACCGTTCTTCCTCTCTACAACACCATTTTATTGTGGAGTATATGTGGCAGATACCTCATGCTTGATCCCCCACTTCATCACAATAGTCCTCAATCTTTGTGTTGACAAACTCAGTGCCATTGTCACTTCTTATCTTCTTGATCTTCACTTCAAACTCATTTTGTGCCCTTGTTGCAAACTTCTTGAAGATAGCTTGAGTTTCACTCTTGTCTTGAAGAAAGAACACCCAAGTGTACCTTGAATAATCATCAACCACCACTAGGCAAAAGAGATTTCCTCCAAGACTAGCATATGTAATGGGGCCGAAAAGATCCATGTGAAGTAATTCAAGTACTCTTGAGGTTGACATGAATGCTTTAGTGGGATGGGTGTTGGCAACTTGCTTGCCGGCTTGACATGCACTACACAACTTGTCCTTCTCAAACACCACATCCTTCACACCTCTAACCATCTCCTTCTTGACAAGTTTCTTTAAAGTTGACATGCCCACATGAGCTAATCTTCTATGCCAAAGCCAACCCAAAGAACTCTTGGAGAATAGGCATGTTTGCAACTCGGCTTCATTTGAAGTGAAATCCACTAAGTAGAGGTTGTTGTGCCGAAACCCTTTGAATATCATTGATGAATCTTCAATCTTGGTCACAATCACCTCGGTTGGAGTGAATAGACAATGGAATCTAAGATCACAAAGTTGACCCACGGAAAGCAAGTTGAAGCTTAGAGATTGAACTAGCAGGACATTTGATATTGATTGATCATTTGAGATTGCCACTTTGCCTAGACCTTGAACTTTAGCTTTTGAATTATCCCCAAAGGTAATCTTGTCTTGCTCTTCACATTCTTCATCAAGTGTGGTGAACATCCGGGAGTCACCGGTCATATGTTGAGTGCAACCACTATCAATCACCCAATGACTTCCACCGGTCTTGTAGTTCACCTACACACAAGCAACTTGGAGTTAAGCTTGTTGTTTGGGAACCCACTCAAAGCAGGGCCCCATTGCCTTGGTAACCATCTCCTTTGCAACCCAAAGAACTCTAGGCTTGTTCTTCATTGGTGGACCAAGGAACACTACTAGTGGTCTACCCTTGTGGTCCTTCTTGATGACATAGTGAGCATCATGAGAAAATGGCCTTGTGTGCTTGGGCAAGGTCTTGGGTGGTTGAGTCTTGCAATCATAAGCGAAATGACCCACTTGACCACACTCAAAGCATCTTCTTGGCTTGGGCTTTGAGTACTCTTGATTGTAGCCATTGTACTTGTTCTTGTAATAATTCTTGGCCTCAATCTCAACCTTTGCCTTCATGATTTGGTTCTCCTTGAATCCAATGTCGGTCTTGTCATTCTTCATGACGGTGCTCATCAAAATCTCACTTTGAAGGTTGTGACCCTTGGTGAACTTCTCAAAGCCACTTGTAAGCTTTGTCTTGTCATTCTTGAGCTTGACAATTTCTTCTCTAAGAGAGGTGATCAATGTGATAGCATCCTTGTCTTCTTCTTAAGCCGGCTTGATGACAATATGCTTGTTAGACTTGAGAGTGATTAGCTCTTCCTTGAGCTTTGAGTTTTCTTCTCTCATCTTGACATAGTCATCATACTTGTCGGCTTCGACAACCCTCTTGCCCTTGCACTTGGCACTTTGCTCAAGAGCCACATCATCAATCAAGATATCACAAGAGGTAGCACTATCACACTTAGCACACGGGTTAGTAGCAACTTGTGTAGCAAGATCTTGATTAAGCAATTCATTTGCTACCACTAGTGTGCCATGTTCTTGCTTCACATTTTGGTAGTCATCTTTTAGCAAGTTATACCTTGTGTGGAGCTCTTGTGTTGACCTCTCAAGCTTATCATGTTTCTCATTTGCTTGCTTAAGAGAGGCTTTGAGCTCCCTAGTGCTAGATGTGAGAGAATTAATCTCAAGCTTCAAATCATCATTAGCACTAGTCAAGGTGTCAAGCTTATCATGCAAGTTTCCTTTGATCTCAAGAAGCTTGTCATTTTTACCTTTGTACTTCCTTATGATGCTAGCGTACTTGTTGCAAAATTTAATTAGCTCATCATAGGAAGTGTAGGGTTATGAGGTTGCTACGCTAGCCAGAAAACAAAATTTTTCTACCCCATAAACCAGGAACTAGTGCTAGTTATAGATCACGGGGTTACCACTAGACGCGCAGGTGCAGTGGAAACGACTTGATGTAGTCGTGCGCGTCGCAGCAGTGCCGTGCAGTTGCGAGGTCGTCCGTCTCAACGTCTTTTACTCGCGGTTCGTCCTTGTGCTCCAGATGCAGCACCTCCGAGGAATCCCACACGTGCAGGGAAGAAGCGTCACACCTCTGGACTGCTAGGTCCGCGAGGAGTACTAGGCGCTAGCGTGGGGAGCGTGACGGCGGCTGCCAAAGGATGTGAATTCGACTCGCCTCGCGTCTCTCCTTGATTATATAGGCGTCCTAATGAGCTCCCACGTTGGAGGCCCATTAGCAACCCTAAACCTAGTCTAATTCGGGTCCAACCCGAATTAGGCTTCTAGCCCCTTAAGCGTGCGACCCTATGGGCTCACGCACACATAGATATGGCCCAAATACTCTTACTTGACCAATAGTTGATAGCGGCCTCTAGCAAGTCACCTTTATAACTACCCAGTTACGGAGTAGTGCTTGGTAGTCTCTAAGTAGGTCGTTTCACATCTTGAGTACATACGACAATCTCAGGTCTAAGGACATAACGTACATGATGTGTATAGAGAAAATCTCATGTCGGGTCTGTCCAGCACCATGTCTTACATGTACCCACATTATTAGTTCGACATATCCATATCCATGACTTGTGAAACATAGTCACCAACTAATAATGTATTGATCCAATATTCATGTACATTCTAGTACGAACTTCGATCAGGGACAACTTTAGAATAACCATACAAGTAAAAGAGTTTCACAAACAATTCACATAATTGCTTATCGATACAAGTTGTCTTTAATGGATATTCATTGAACTCATAACATGTCATGGATACAAGGAAATACAATCATCTCTATGATTACCTCTAGGGCATATTCCCAACGGTCTCCCACTTGCACTAGAGCTAATCTCGAAGATATCTAATACCCATAGCTTTTACATGCGCCTCATGCTTAGGCTGTGGAAGAGCCTTTCTCAAAGGATCTGCAACATTCAAATCCGTATGTATTTTACACATCTTGATCTCATCTCGACCGACGAACTCTCGAATGAGATGAAACTTCCGTAGTACATGTTTGTTCTTTTGGTGATTCCTAGGCTCCTTAGCCTGCGTTATCGCCCCATTGTTATCACAATACAGATTCAATGGGCGAGACACATTTGGAACCACGCCAAGCTCGATGAGAAACCTCCTCATCCAAACACCTTCCTTTGCAGCGGCAGAAGCTGCAATGTACTCAACTTCTGTTGTAGAATCGGTTACCGTCTCCTGCTTGGAACTCTTCCAGCTTACAGCACCACCATTTATTGTGAACACAAAACCTGATTGAGATTGTGAATCATCCACGTCAGTTTGGAAGCTGGCATCAGTGTAACCATTTACAACGAGCTCCTCCTCACCTCCATAGATTAGGAACACATCTTTAGTCCTTCTCAAGTACTTAAGGATGTTTTTAACAAGCGTCCAGTGACTCTCACCTGGATTAGCTTGGTACCTGCTCGCAACACTTAGAGCATATGAGACATCTGGGCGAGTACATATCATGGTGTACATAATGGAACCAACGGCCGAAGCATATGGAACCTTACTCATGCGCTTCTGCTCATCAGCTGTCGTAGGACACTGCTTCTCGCTAAAACGCATACCATGTGACATAGGCAAGAACCCTCTCTTGGATTGTTCCATGTTGAACCGTTTCAACACCTTGTCAATGTATGTATCTTGGCTTAATCCTATAAGCCTCTTTGATCTATCTCTATAGATCTTAATGCCCAAAATGTATGTTGCTTCTCCTAAATCCTTCATAGAAAAACTATTATCCAGTGAAGTCTTTAGGGATTGCAACATAGGAATGTCATTCCCAATCAATAGTATGTCATCCACATACAAGATTAGAAATATAACAACGCTCCCACTTTCCCTCTTGTAAACACAAGGTTCTTCTTCATTCTGACGAAAGCCAAACCCTTTGATCACTTCATCAAAACGAATATTCCAACTCCGAGATGATTGCTTTAATCCATAAATGGATTTCTTTAGCTTGTATATTTTTCCAGCATTTTTAGGATCAACAAAGCCTTCAGGCTGTATCATATACACGTCCTCTTCCAAATTTCCATTTAGAAAGGCTGTTTTAACATCCATCTGCCAAATCTCATAATCGAAATAAGCAACAATTGCTAGAATGATCCGGATAGATTTAAGCATCGTTACCGGCGAGAATGTCTCGTCGTAGTCAACTCCTTGAACTTGCCGAAAACCCTTTGCAACAAGTCGAGCTTTATAGACGTGAATGTTTCCATCCATATCCTTTTTCTTTTTATAGACCCATTTGCACTCTATGGGTTTAACCCCATCATGCGGGTCAACCAAGTTCCAAACTTGATTGTCTCCCATGGAATCTATCTCGGATCTCATGGCACTTTGTCATTCCTCGGAATTTGGGTCCATCATTGCTTCCGCGTATGTTGTAGGTTCGTCATCGTCTAACAACAACACTTCCCCATATGTCTCACGGATTCTTGCTGACCTTCGTGGTAGTGGTGGTGTTTCTCTTGCCACAAGTATCTCAACTTGTTCTGCTACATTAGCATCACTCATAGAGTTATCCCCTATTGGCTCATCTTGAACTTCTTCAAGATACACCTTTTGTCCACTCTTCTCTTTATTGAGAAACTCTTTCTCTAAGAAGACACCGTTCCGAGCAACAAACACTTTGTCCTCTGATCGGTTGTAGAAGTAATACCCTAAAGTTTCCTTTGGATATCCCACGAAAAAACATTTGTCCGACTTGGGTGTTAGTTTATCTGGCATAAGTCGTTTGACATAAACTTCACAACCCCAAATCTTTAGAAAAGACAAACTGGGACTCTTACCAGTCCACATCTCATGTGGTGTCTTAATTACGGACTTAGACGGTACCCTATTCAATGTGAAAGTGGCTGTTTCTAGAGCATATCCCAAAAACGAGAGTGGTAGGTCTGACTGACTCATCATAGACCGAACCATGTCCAACAAAGTCCGATTACGTCGCTCGGATACGTCGTTTCTCTGAGGCGTTCCAGGTGGCGTAAGCTGTGGAACAATTCCACAACTCTTTAGATGATTGCTAAACTCATGGCTCAAATATTCGCCTCCACGATCAGATCGCAAGACTTTAATTTTCTTGCCACGTTGATTCTCTACTTCATTCTGAAATTCTTTGAAATTTTCAAATGTTTCAGACTTATGTTTCATTAAGTAGATATATCCATATCTACTAAAATCATCAGTGAAGGTTATGAAGTATTGAAATCCGCCTCTAGCTGTCGTACTCATTGGTCCACATACATCAGTATGTACAAGTTCCAATAAGTCTGCCGCCCTCTCAGGAAAACCTGTGAAAGACGACTTGGTCATCTTACCCAATAGGCAAGCCTCACATGTCTCGTATGATTCAAAATCAAACGAAGTTAGAAGCCCATCTGAATAGAGCCTCTTCATGCGATTCTCACTTATATGACCTAAACGACAATGCCACATATAAGTAGGACTTAACTCATTAAGCCGAGGCCTTTTAGCATTAATATTACAGATAGGTTCATCATCAAGATTTAAAATAAACAACACATTCACAATGGATGCAAAAGCCACAAACATGTCATTCTTTGAGATCACACAACCATTGTCTTTACTCGCAAATGAATAACCATCCTTCATCAAACATGAAGGTGACACAATGTTTCGACTTAAACTAGGAACAAAATAACAATTATTCAATTTCATGATAAATCCTGACGGGAGGTGAAGTTGCATCGTCCCAACATTCAACGCAGCAACTCTTGCATTATTGCCCACGTAGAAATCAACTTCTTCTCTTTTCATGCTTCTACTTCTTATCATTCCCTGCATCGTATTGCAAATATGAGCAACCGATCCGGTATCAAATACCCAAGAATTGATATAAGAATCAGCGAGAAAAATGTCTGTAATATGAACAACAAGTGTACAAGCAGCGGGAGTACCTTTACTACTGCCATCCTTCAAGGATTTCAAGTACAACTTGCAGTTCCTTTTCCAGTGACCTGTCCCCTTACAATGAAAGCATTTAGCTTCAGCAGGTCCAGCAACCTTGGGCGCAGGAGGAGGGTTTGGCTTAGAGATCTCATCTTTAGCCTTCGTCTTCTTCCTTTTCCAAGCCCTCTTCTTAAAGTTAGGCTTGTTTTGGACCGCCATCACATGGCTACTGTCAGCACCTTTCTTGATATCAGCTTCTGTTGTCTTAAGCATGTCGCACAATTCATTCAAGCCCTTCTCCGCCCCATGCATATGATAGTTCGAAATGAAGTTTCCATAGCTAGGTGGAAGAGATGCAAGTATGAAATCAGTGGCCAACTCTGGGCCCATTGGGAAGCCTAGCTTTTCCAATCTCTGAGTGTGACCAACCATCTTGATCACATGCGGGTCAACTGCTGCGCCTTCTGCTAGCTTGGTTTCGACAAAAGCCTTGGACACATTGAACCTTTCAGTCCTGGCTTGAGTCTGAAACATATCATTTAGCGCCACGATCATATCGTACGCTGCATGATTATTGTCAAATTGCATTTGGAGATCTGGCTCCATGCAAGCGAGCATAAGGCAACCCACTTCAAGATCAGCATCACATGCTTTCTTGTAAGCGGTTTTCTCTGCAGCAGGTGCATTATCAGCAGGCTCATCTGGTAATGGGGTGTCTAGAACATCTTTCTTTTTCTCAGCCCTGAGAACAATTCTCAGGTTGCGGATCCAATCCGCATAGTTTGTTCCATTCAACTTATCTTTCTCAAGAATTGAACGCAAAGTAAATGGTTGATTACTGGGAGCCATCTACAACAAAAGTAATGCAAAATACTAAGACAATATATCCAAGACAGAGTAAATAAAATATACTCCCACTAAAATCAATATCCCTCTATTGAAACTTAGTGATTCAAGACCCGCAACTAACAAGTCGACTAGTGAGCTTTAGCATCACTGCTAGGCGACATGATAGATCGGTAAGCAACTCCTTGCTAATCATATCACATATGACTCTTGTTGTTGGGTGGCATCTCCATGCTTTTGTTACCAACAACTAATGCTTCAAGGTCCCTAACCGTTAGGATAACCTTGTTCAAGTAACCAAACCTTCTGCATGTAAGTGTCCAACACGGACCTGTCTAGTCAAGGAAAATCAGTGGCACCCTAATTTCATAGACCTACCACCGATCGTACAAGACACGTGACAGTGTAAGGTTTGGGGAAGCATTACGACTTAAACATTGCTGAGGGATCGTTCTACTTCACTACCGTATATGTAGACAAAAACATTATCGCGCGTGAAAATAGAACATCGTAAGAACGATATAACTACATATTTGACTTGGTATAGCCCATTATTCCTTTGGAGATCTCCATCTCCACCAATCTGTTCATCACGGTGATCATCATCTCCATGATAGAAGTATGTCATCCTCCGTGATGAGTCCACCAAGACTATCTATCACTACCGTAACATAGTGAAGTAAAATTACATAGTCGTACGATCATCACAGATTGGCACGCATGCCATTACATATGAATTGACAATATATGTGTGGCTCCAGCCATATTGTCTTAATCATGACGTGCAAGCCATGAATTAATTACATACATGCATCACATACACATAAGGGCTATACCAATCACGAATACCTGCAAAACAGAGTTAACCGATTCCAACATCTAAACTTAGAACGTCGAAAACTCAATTTTCTGGGCCGAATTTCGCAAATCTAATTTTCGCCAAAACAGCCAAAGGTAGTTGTTGATGAATGCGAAATTTTCTGGCGCACGATTTTTGTTTAAGGTTTTTCTCGTTCCGAGGTTCTATGCAAAAGTTATGACCGTTTTACCGAACAACACTTTTCTGCAAAATTCCCCTCCGACGGCGGATCCAATCCGTCGCCGCCACACATCGTATGCGCCTGGAACTTGACCTAGGTTCGATTCGACCAATCTTATTGATCTCCAACTCACCATAATCATGTATCACTTAACTCGGATGACGGAATTCCGACCGGTACGAGTAGATCGTTACAATACCAACGTGGCAAGATCACGATCCATGATCAGAGATTGATCTTAAACCGCGCATATCACCATATGCTCGTACCCGAATCTATAACGAGGCATCTAACGGCTCGGATACCACTGTAGGGTTATGAGGTTGCTACGCTAGCCAGAAAACAAAATTTTTCTACCCCATAAACCAGGAACTAGTGCTAGTTATAGATCACGGGGTTACCACTAGACGCGCAGGTGCAGCGGAAGCGACTTGATGTAGTCGTACACGTCGCAGCAGTGCCGTGCAGTTGCGAGGTCGTCCGTCTCAACGTCTCCTTCTCGCGGTTCGTCCTTGTGCTCCAGATGCAGCACCTCCGAGGAATCCCACACGTGCAGGGAAGAAGCGTCACCCCTCTGGACTGCTAGGTCCGCGAGGAGTACTAGGCGCGAGCGTGGGGAGGGCAACGGCGGCTGCCAAAGGACGTGTATCTCTCGCCCCACGCCTCCCCTTGCTTATATAGGCGTCCTAATGAGCTCCCACGTTGGAGGCCCATTAGCAACCCTAAACCTAGTCTAATTCGGGTCCTTCCAGCCCCTTAAGCGTGTGGCCCTATGGGCTCACGCACACATAGACATGGCCCAAGTACTCTTACTCGACCAATAGTTGATAGCGGCCTTTAGCAAGGCGTGTCAACTCCTATGCATACGCTACGATCATATCAGACGAACCACCACAATACAATATACATGTTATTCCTTTGCCTTATGATATTTGGTCCAACTCGTGGGTTAACACTTAACCCAAGCACGGCCATGCATTTCATGATCTAATCATTTGAGTGATCCAGTGATATCTCTCTCATATGGAGAGTGGAAAATTCTATCTTGATTGACTATGTCTCACAGCATGTTTCCTGACAAATCCGAAAGTCACCTTTATAACTACCCAGTCACGGAGTAGCGTTTGGTAGTCCCAAGGTAGGTCGTTTCACATCTTGAGTACATACGACAATCTCAGGTCTAAGGACATAACGTACATGATGTGTATAGAGAAAATCTCATGTCGGGTCTGTCCAACACCATGTCCTACATGTGCCCACATTATTAGTTCGACATCTCCATGTCCATGACTTGTGAAACATAGTCATCAACTAATAATGTGTTGATCCAATATTCATGTACATTCTAGTACGAACTTCGATCAGGGACAACTTTAGAATAACCATACAAGTAAAAGAGTTTCACAAACAATTCACATAATTGCTTATCGATACAAGTTGTCTTTAATGGATATTCATTAAACTCATAAGATGTTATGGATACAAGGAAATACAATCATCTCTATGATTACCTCTAGGGCATATTCCCAACAGGAAGGTGCTTCTTCATCGTCACTATCATTACCACTAGAGTCATCACTATCATCATCCTCTATTTGTACCTTCTTTTCACCCTTAGCCATGAGGCATAGGTGTGTAGAGGATGAGCCCGGTGATGAAGGAGGAGGTGGCGGTGGAAGGGAAGAACCAATCACCAAAGCGGCCACCTTCTCATCTTCACTCTCATCATCGGAGGAAGCACTAGAGTCCTCAATGTCGGTGAGCCAATCACCCACAATGTAAGCCTTGCCATCTTTCTTCTTCTTGTGAAGGTTAAAGTTTTTCTTCTTCTTGTATGGCTTGTCTTGCTTCTTGTCATCATCACTTGAGTCATCATTGCCATTCTTGTTCTTTTTGTGGTTCTTGAACTTGTCTTTATTCTCTTCGGGGCAAGCATTAGCTAGATGACCAAGAGTGCCGCAATTATAGCACTTCATTTGGGAGATTGGCTTCCTTGAGGTGCTTGTGAAGAATTTCTTCTTCTTTGAATCAAAGTTGATTCCGCTCTTGTTAAGCCTCTTTAACATCTTGGTGGTCTTCCTCACCATGAGTGCGATGTAGTCTTCATCATCCTCTTCTTCACTTGCGCTCTCAATAACATATTGAATCTTGCACTTCTCCTTGGAGGATGCCTTGAGAGCCAAGTCTTTCTTCTCTTCCTTTTCTTTCTTCTTGGAAGTAGAAGAGCTACCATCACCAATCTTCATGTACATCTCGTGAGCATTTATCCTGCCCAAGACTTGAGTTGGTGTGGCGCCGGAGAGGTCTCCTTGGTGAAGCATGGTGACGATGTGGCCATACTTCTCAATTGGCAAGACACACAAGATCTTGCGTACCACATCGGCCGACGCCATTTGGTTGAGCCCAAGTCCATTCAACTCCTCTACAAGAATATTAAGACGTGAGTACATCTCATTAGCATTCTCATGAGTAAGCATAGTAAAGGAGTTCAACTTAGCCATGACCAAATGGTAGCGTTCCTCACGCTCACACTTGGTCCCTTTGTGTAGCGCACAAATGGTTGTCCAAACATCGTTAGCGGTTTTGCAATTCCGCACATGGTTGAACACATCCTTGCCAATGCCACGAAAAAGAATGTTCTTTGCCTTGGCATTGTTTTTCTTAAAGAAGGGATCATCGGCAAACACGGTGCCACCTATGGTAGCGGCTTTGTGCACACCGAGATCCACAGCCTCAAGGTAGGCCTCCATCTGCACTTTCCAATAAGAAAAATCATCCCCATCAAACATGGGTGGCGGTCCATCCCCATGGGACATCTTGCTCTAGGCGGTAAAGCCTAAATTGAGAGCGACCTTGCTCTGATACCAATTGAAAGGATCTAGATGCCCAAGAGAAGGGGGGGTGAATTGGGCTTCTTTTAATTTTCTAAAGCAATATTAAAACCTATTAATGCCAATCACCCTCTAGTGCCAACCGCAATGTGTATCCTAACTAGAAAGCAAAAGCAAGCCAAGGAATTGAAAGACAACCTAAGCAATTCTAGTAGGAATTGAAAGAACAAGGCGGAAAGAAATGCAAGTAAGTAAAGAGCTAGGGAAAGGAATTCTTGACGCAGCGATGTTTTCCCGAGTTATCGAGATGTCGACACCCCCCCTAGTCCTCGTTGGAGCACCTCGCAAGGTATAGCTCCCCCTCTACCCGCACAAGGGTAGAGTGCTCTCTACGGGCTGATTCTTTGCCACTCCAGCTCGGTGAATCGCCCACAACCGATCATAGAAGCTTGGAGAAGAGCCGCCGACAATCTTACGACGATCACTTCCTCCGAACACCACCGAACCGTCTAGGTGCTGTCAAACACCAAGAGTAACAAGCACAAGACCTTCACTTGACCAACTCAAGGCTAGGAAGGTGGATGGATGCACACAAGTCACTCCTAATCACTCTAGGAGGGAAGAACAAGATGAACTCTCTCAAATCTCTCCCTCACTAGGCACTTGGCTCTCCAAGAACTCTCTCAAGGGTTCCTCAGGTGAAACAATGGCGAAGAGAGCTCACTTGGATGAGGAGGGCAACTATAAATAGTCCCCACCTCCAAAACTAGTCGTTTCTTACCTTTTCTCTTTTCTGCGAAAGCTCCGGACTAGTCCGGAGCCTCATCACCGGACCATTACTCCTGGTCTGGAGCATGCATTCCAAATCAAATCCAACGCTGAACAGGGACCACCGGACTACTTGTGATAGTCCGGTGCCTAGTCCGGAGCCTCTGGTCCGGAGCCTAGGTGCATACTGGACTCTGCTGAGAAACGTCGGACTACCCGTCGGACTAGTCCGGAGCCTCCTTTGAGACTCACTGAAGAACACAGTGGCCACCGGACTACTTCTATTAGTCCGGTGCCCTCCGGATAGGTTGTCCGGAGCACTGTCTGATAGCCTTTCAGAACCAGGTGGCCACCAAACTACTTCCATTAGTCCGGTGCCCTCCGGACAAGTTGTCCGGAGCACCTTTCTCAGAGAACTGCCTAAGGCAGGACCACCAGACCACTTTCATTGGTCCGGAGCCTCCTAGGCAAACTGGTCCGGAGCTTCTTTCTCCCCCTGTTTCAACTCTTTTTACTAAGTCTTCTCTAGGGGTTTTGCTCCTACCATCTCAAGGGCTAACCAAGGGCTGATAGCAAGGTCTCTAGGACTAGTTATGACAAGTGTGCATACACTAACATTCCCAAACTCTCCTAGGTCAAGCTACTAACCTCATACCCCCTTTATAGTACGGTCAAAGGAAAAATAAAGCCCTAGTCTATACTTAGTGGTTCTCAACCTCATGGCACTAAGAGCTAGCCTAGTCTTCAACTTGTATCGTCATCCTTTAAAACCGAAACGATTTCCATCTTGTGGGCATGAATATCCATTAAGCCCATTCAATAAGCATCACGTATGACCTAACTCTAATGACTTTGCCTCTGCAAAACACACGTTAGTCATAATGACCTAGTATTGTTGTTAATCGGCTAAACACAAGGGACCATAATTCTTCAATGCTAATGAGTATTGCGTGGACCACCAGGTTTTTGTTTTCTTTTTTTGGATAAAACAAAAAAGATGTTGTGCTGAAGGACTGCGACCAGACGTGCAGACTTCAAGGGGTGGTTCGGATCTAATTATAATATGTACTGTATGTGCAGCACAAAGTGCATGTGCCTTCTCTCTATTTCAGGTATAGATAAATAGGGTGGGTAGCTACCACATAGGAGGTGGTAGTTACCATATGTTTCATATATATTCTGAGGCCTGGCTGTTGAATAGTATTCAACGCCCTAGCACTTTTACTCTTTTGCTGCTATTAGGGAATAATAATAAATTACCATATCACCATTACTCACGCCGCGTTGTTCAGAAAGAAATAAATCACCATATCACCATTAATGGCGCCAGCGTTGTTCAGGGAGAAATAAATCACCATTAATTCATTAAAGACACATGGATAGTAGCCCCATTTAGTCTTCAGATTGACGCCCCGTGAAGAGTTTCAGCGTGCTTCATTATTCATGCATCAACAGATCCATCCTGGGCTGCTGTTCAGATCAGCAAATCCATGGCGATACCTTGCAATGCGTCCGATCGGTTGGACGGCGAGCCACGGCTCACGCGGTCGGCGCATTGAAGTACACGAAAGGGCGAGGCCCAGCAGGACTTCTGAAGCTTTGCAGGCTTCATCATCACTGGCGATGGTGGCAGAGCCTCGATCCATCGAGTTTGTCTACCCGTGGTCGTGGCTACCAATGGTATCATGCTCTGCATAAAAGGTGTGTCCAAGGCTCTCTAGGATTTGGCTTCTCCTCTGGTCAATAAAATTATTAATTTAATCTTATGGATGATTCGTCAATTCCTAATCACAGCTTTGCAATCAGAGATCTTTGGTGATATGTGTTTGATTTTAATCAGTGGAAGGCGATGAACAAAGATATATTAGGTGTGGACGAAGACATCATGATTTTATAGTTTATTTCTTCAAGCTAATTTGCACTCATGCTTCATCCTGATGTCCAGATCACTCATGCTTCGTCCCATTTTTTTCATCCCATCATCTTTTTGAAGGTGTCCGTTTCATCCCTGATGCCCATGCTCTATTTTTTTTGTTCGTGTGCAGGTGCCGAACGAATTCTGACGGACCAATTCGGAGTAGCTCGTCGTGTGGATCAAATGTCTTGCTTATATTTTAATGTGATTATCAGAAATAATTTTATTTACTTGTACAAGAGTGTCCCGTTTATTTAAGCAATCATATTTGATTGGTGAATTTGACCATTTTTTCTCACGAGGCCAATTCGATGTAGCTTGCGGTGTGGTTCAAGTGGCTTTCTATACTGTGGTGTAATTATCAGGATTAATTTATTTATTGAGAAATAATTATTTGTTAAAATAATACTACTAGTAATAAAATACTATGCACGAGATCAAACACCTAGGTAACTATCATAACCCATTTTATTGTATACAGGTCTAGATAGAATTATTTACTGACTCATTAGTAATAAAAAGGCGGAATAGCTATTTTGGTCCCTGAACTATTAAAACCACCACTTTGACCCTTAATCTATTGATTTTCGCCTCAATTGCATCCATTGTCCCTGATCGGTCGACACGTGGACAGAAGGACCGTGAAAAGGTCGAAATTGCCCTTCATTAGTTTCTTTTACGTATTGGCTGCTCACGGCGTTTCATCTCGTCGTCTCTCTCTTTCCGCATCCTTTCTCGTTGTCCATGCCGAGCAGACACGCATGCCGAGCCCCGCCCTTGGCTCCGCAACCCAGCCCCACACCGTCGCCCAGCTCCCTGCCTTGCAGCGTCGCGACACTCCGGCTGGAAGGCGTCAAGCAGGCACTCCGGTTTCACGCCTTGCAGCGCCGCGTCGAGCAGGCACTCCGGCTGGGAGGCGCCGCGGCTGCCTCCTTGGGCCCCAGCCCGGCCCCGCGTCAACCCCACCGCGGCCGCCTAGCACCACATACGCCGCCGGCCGGCTACCCCTCCGAGGTGAGCCACTTGTTTCCCTCCCTCCCTCACAAACACAAGTGCAACACTCCAGCTCCATGGCCACTGCTGTACGAGCAGTCCAAAGGAGGAAGCAGTAATTATTCGTCAATTTGGTACAGATTGAAACACTTCTGGAACAACATTTGGATGTGTCATGGGCAGCCGGCTCAACCAAAAGGAATAACAAAGTCCACTAATTAAGGACTAACCCAAAATAGCTAATAGATTTCCTACTTTCCCTCCTAGCCACTGCTGGAGGACGCCCCCTGGGTGCTGGCCGTGCGCACAGCAGCGCGTTCCTGGGCCCTGCGCACATCTCGGGCCCTATGGCGCCTAGTGTAGACTTGTTTGAACATGACATCTCCCTCCCCGTCGAGAGCCAGCTCGTTCTCGAGCTGGAATTGGGGAAACTTGGAGCGGATTGTGGCGACGTCTTCCCAGGTGGCCGACGCGGCGGAAGCTCCCTTCCACTGAACCAGTGCTTGATGCACACCCCGGGCCAGCCTGTACCGCACCGCGCGCTCCGGCTCAGGATCAATGGCACCCTGGTGAAGTAGCGGCAGCTGTGGAGGCTCGGTCGGCGGTGTCCCTTGGTACTTCTTGAGCAGCCCCACATGGAACACGTTGTGGATGCGGGCGCGAGGGGGTAGTTCCAGTCGGACAGCAACCTCGTTGATGAGTTCGACGACGCGGTATGGGCCGAAGAAGTGCGGCTTCAGCTTGCCGCCCACAGCTTGAGGTAGAGACGACGCCGTGCGCTGACGGAGTCGAAGCAGCGCCCAGTCACCCACCTGATAGGTGACCTCTCGGTGCGCGCGGTCGTAGAAGCGCTTCTGGTATGCCTGTGCCTGCTCCAGGCGATAGCGGATGTCCGCTAGGAATGTCGCACGCTCCTCCATTGTCTTGGCGACGGTCGGCACCCTGGTGTCCCCAGGTTCATAGGAGCGGATGGAGGGAGGATCGCGCCCGTAGACAATGCGGAAGGGAGTGTCCCGCAAAGACGTCTGGTACGCCGTGTTGAAGAGGTACTCTGCCCATGGCAGCCACCGAAGCCACTCGCGCGGCCTGTCCCCCACTAAGCACCGGAGGTACATGATGATGACGCGGTTGGCCGACTCGGACTGCCCGTCGGACTGGGGGTGAAACGCCGAGGTCATCTGTAGCTTGGTGCACATCAACCGCATCAGCTCCTGCCAGAACAACGACGTGAACACCGTGTCCCGGTCGGAGACCATGGACTGAGGGACACCATGGAGCCTGACGATGTCGTTGAAGAAGGCCTGGGCAACGGATTCAGCAGAGTACGGGTGTGCCAATGGGATGAAATGGCAGTACTTGCTGAACCTATCCACCACGGTGAGGATTACCGACTTGCCGCGGACTCGTGGCAGCGCCTCCACAAAGTCGAGCGCGACATCAGTCCACACACCCTGGGGAACCGGCAGAGGAAGGAGGAGGCCCGCAGGGTGCTGGTGCTCAGACTTGTAGCGTTAACAGACTTCGCATGTACGCACCCGGTCCTGCACAACTTGCTTCATGTTAGGAAAATGGAAATCGCGGCGCAGCCTGTGGAGTGTCCGCTGTACGCCTTCATGGCCGTCCTCATGTATGGCCCCCACGATCTCCTGGAGCAGCGGGGAGTCAGCCGGGATGTACAGCCGCCCAGCAAACTGCACCATGCTGTCCACCAGCGCCCAGGGGGCTGGTCTGGTGCCTGCTACGAACTCAGCCTGGAGAGCAACAAGTGCCGGGTGTTCCAACTGAGCTTGCCGGAGCTTGGCGATGAAATCGAAGCGCGGAGAGGAGAGGGCCAGCAGCTCGCCCTCCACTGTGTCGCGCCTGGACAGCGCGTCGGCGACCGCGTTCGTTGCACCCGGCTTGTATTCGACGGAGAAGTCGAATCCCAGCAGCTTGCCAACCCAATGGTGTTGCGGAATGGTGGCCAAGCGCTGGTCCAGGAGGTATTTCAAGCTGTAGTGATCTGTCCAAACGGTGAAGCGGCGCCCCCAGAGGTATGGACGCCAGTGACGCACAGCCTGGACCAAGCCAATGAGCTCACGCTCATATGCTGCCAGGGCGTGATGTCGAGGTGCGACCTGCCGGCTGAAGAAGGCGATGGGGTGTCCCTCCTGGATGAGGACAGCACCAAACCCGTGGGACGATGCGTCGCACTCGACGACGAATGTCTTGGTGAAGTCCGGCATAGCGAGCACCGGTGCCGAGGTGACTGCCTCCTTCAGGGTGAGGAAAGCCGAAGTAGCCTCAGGACCCCAGGTGAAGCCCTCCTTGAGGAGCGCGGTGAGCGGCGCGGCGATGGAGCCGTAGTTGTGGATGAACTTGCGGTAGTAACCCGCAAGCCCCAGGAAGCCGCGCACCGCCCATGCGGAGCAAGGTACCGGCCAGTCGTGAATGGCCTGTACCTTGGAGGAGTCCATGGCCACCCCGCCCGCCGAGATCGTGTGGCTGAGGTAAGCGACAGAGGCGACCCCGAAAGCACACTTGGAGCGTTTGACGAAGAGGGTGTGCTGACGAAGCTCGCTGAGGACGGCGCGGAGGTGTCGTAGGTGGTCGGCCCAGGACTTGCTGTAGATCAAAATGTCATCAAAGAAAACAAGGACAAACCGACGGAGGAACGGCCTCAAGACGTCGTTCATGAGGGCCTGAAATGTTGCCGGGGCATTACAGAGGCCGAACGGCATCACCAGGAACTCATATAGGCCGTCGTGTGTGCGGAACGCCGTCTTGTGTACGTCCTCCGGCCTCATGCGCACTTGGTGGTACCCTGAGCGCAAGTCGAGCTTGGTGAAGTACTTGGCGCCATGGAGCTCATCCAAGAGCTCGTCGACGACGGGGATAGGGAACGCATCCTTCACCGTGACCGCGTTGAGTGCGCGGTAGTTGACGCAGAATCTCCAGGACCCGTCCGGCTTCTTGACGAGGAGGACCAGCGAGGAGAAGGCGGCGTCGCTGCGCCGGACGATGCCGTTCGCGATCATGGTCGCGCACTGCTGCTCCAGCTCCGTCTTGTGGGCGGCCGGATACCTGTAGGGCCGCACTGCCACCGGCTCGGTGCCGGGCTTGAGGAGGATGCGGTGTGCGCGGCCACGCACCGGAGGGAGGCCCCGCGGCTCCGCGAACACGTCGGCGAACGCGGCGAGCAGCTCCTCCAGGAGGGGCTCGGCCACCGAAGTAGAGTGGAGGCGCGGTGGTGTTGGCGGAGCGACGCTGCGCCAGCAGACCTGCTGGTCTGCCATCTTGAACTCCATGGTCCCTGCAGCCATATTCCAGACAATATCGCCCAAAGTCGCCAGCCACTGGGTGCCCAACACTAAGTCATATCCGGCCAGGGGCATGATGTACAAGTCGACCGCGAACGGCCGGTTGTCGATGACAACAGGCGCTTGGCGCAGAACGCCCGGACAGGAGATGCGTTCGCCATTGGCCACGGTCGTCGTGAGCCGAGGCCGAGGCTCGACGGGCAGGCCAGCCCGCTGCGCGGCTGCTTCGCCGATGAAGCAGTGGGTGGAGCCCGTGTCGATAAGGGCGAGCAGCGTGGCCGCGCCCACCTGCACCTCAAGCTGGAGGGTGCCGCACCAGGGACGCCGACGACGGCGTGTAGAGAGTAGACCGGCGCCTCCTCCTCGGGTACCTCCTCATCCAGCACGACCCCGTCGATGTAGAAGATGCGGCGGCATACTCTGTTGTGGCCGCGGGAGTAGGGCTCATTGCAGTTGTAACAGAGCCCGAGTTTACGCCGTTCTGCCTGCTCCTCCATGGAGAGGCGCTTGCCCCCAGCCCTTGGTGGTGGCGCCGGTAGGGCCAGGGGTTGCGCCTGGGAAGCTGGCAGCGTCTGGAGCGCCGGGGTCGGGGTGACGGGCGCTGGCAGGGCCGCCAGGACGCCTGGGCGCGGTGCAGGCGGTGGACCAGGCGTGCGCGGCACAGTCTTGGCGTGGGTGGAGTTGAGGCGGTCCAGTTCGACGAGTTCTAGTGCCCGCGCCAAACTCATGGTTATGTAGGTAGATGGCTGCTGGGGATAGATGGGGATAATTAGGCCTTATGCTTTGCCTAGAGCTTAGGAGATTGAGGGGGACTAGATTATTTCTTCATAATTCATTGCTTGCCTTCTATGGGCTGAATATAAAGGGTACATAGGACTAACACCTCTTGTGCCTAGACAATATGGTACTATTCCTATTTCCTCTAATATAATTAAATAACTAAGAGAGACATTAATTAACACTAATGGGCTTAAGGCCCAACTAGGATAACCGCGTCCGGCAGCCTGTTGGCTGCCCATGACAGGATGGAATGGCTCCAATTCAAGTTCTGGATTGATGAACAATTTCAAGGAAGAGCAAAGAAGGTGATTCAAGACCTTGTTTCCATGAGGCACAACATGTCTGAGCTCTACCAACACTCAGCCGAACAATGGGATGATATGTATGCTAATCGACAGTTAGCGAAACAACAAATTCATGATCTGAAACATACTATTAGTGAACAGCGAGAGTGCATTGTAATCTTAATTTGTTTCAGCCTTGTAATTGCTTGTGGCCTATGGCTCATTGTGTAACCAATGTTTGAGACAATGTGGAATAAATGCAGAACAAATTTGTCATGTCCAGAAGCAAATTTCTCATGTCCAGAAGCAAAATTAACATGTCTCATGTCCAAAAAAAAATGCAAGTATTTACAACATCATGATTATGCGATACAAAGGCATATGCCTTCAAAATAGGCACTTCAAACTAGGTCATCTTATTCTTTGACTTCTCCAGATTTGTTGTTTTTTTCTTCTTGGATGAGCTCGTTTGGCCGGTTGCTGATCCATGGCCAATTGAAGTGGATACAATTTTTTGCAGAAGCTCGTCCACCTTGTACATTGACTGTTGCTCTTGCATATGAGGAAGCTGTCCCAGCATTGGTCTCAATAACAACAGAGGCACTACCTCTAGCTGATGCCTTTGCAGATGCTTGAGCACTTGACTTCGTAGTGTTGTGAGCACTCTCGCCAAACGATATGAGTCTCCTCTTGTTACCAGACTGCAAAGTAGCAAAGGCAATTTAGAAAATCAATGTTACCAGACTGCAAAGTAGCATGTACATGTCTTATGACTAACCTGTACAAATGATGAACCTTTAGGCATCTTACTCCGACTTGATGAAGTCGCTACAGATTTTCCTTTGGTTTGAATGGAATGTCCAGGTTGAACTGTCAATGTGACTGACTGACTTATGACATTATTAGGTGGATTATGTGACTCAACATGTTCTTGCTGTTATGCAAAAGAGATTAGGTTAGTGTCATGATTCTGAATCTTCTTCTTCGCTGCATTCTTCTACATTTAGACCATCCTGACCATGTGTTGGACCTTCCAACAACAATATGTTACCACCCTGAACCAATTTGTCCCTGTTTTGGACAGTATGATCCTCATCAACAGGTTCTAAATGATCCAAATCCATGAGATTTTCATCTCGAAATAGGGCAAATACATCATCATCTGCATAATGTGTTCCAGATTCTTCATGCCCACCCATGTCAATTGATTCAGTGTATATATCTACAGCTCTAGCAGTTCCAAGCTCATTAATCATGTCCAAACATGACTTGTCATCTACAAGCAACCTCATTCCACTATTCAATACAGCACCATATGGCAACCAGTGCATCCTAACAGATCTAGGAAAAGTTGTGTGATCCAACAGGTGTCCTTCAAGTTCTGGAATAGATATCTTATCCTTCTCTATGTGAGACACTCCCCAATCCCCATTGGAATACAACATCTTTGACCCATCAAGAACAAAATCCCCATTAAAATGAAATCGAACTTCCAGTACCTCGAATTCAGACATTTTTTTGCAGCCCTACGAATCAATTACATGGTCAAATTCCAACATTGTACAAGGAAATCAAACCCAATTGCAAAATCAGAAAAGTGCCACTCACCTGTTGCAGCACGTCCACTCCGCTGCCCGTGTTGTCGCTGTAGATGCGCCACCACAGCTATCCTCCCCAAGCCGAAACCCTAATCTGTCTCGACGGCTGGCCTCCAAGCACGAACCTGCGGCTACCCTCCACGAACGCCCGCAGCTGCTCGCGGCGCCCGACCGGCTGGCTGGCCTCCACGACACCAACCTGTTGGCCTCCACGGCACCCCTCAAGCACTTGACGAAGGTAGAAGGAGGGGGTGCGGGACAGAGAAACGGCGGGGTTGAAACGCCGTGAACCAGCCAGCAGGAAAAGAAACTAATGAAGGGTAATTTTGACCTTTCCATAGTCCTGGTGTCATCGATCAGGGACAATGAATTGAGACGAAAATCGATAAATTAAGGGCTAAAATGGCTGTTTTGATAGTTCGGGATCCAAAATGACTATTCCGACTAATAAAAAATACTCTGTCCACAGAGACTAGATTATCACAATAAATTTTATTATGCATTATCCGGGCATAAGAAAACTCCTTCAATTGGATGTACGGGACCGGCTAAAATATTTTTATGCATAAGTGATTATTTTGTAATTGTTATTCCCTCAATTCCAAATTGTAGGTCATTCCAAGAATCTTGGAGAGTCAAAGTTTCTCAAGTTTGACCAAACTTATATAACAATATAATAATATTTATGATGTCAAATAAGTATTATTAGATTCGTTATCAATTATATTTTCATAGTATACCTATTTGATGTTATAAATCTTTATAATTTTATCTATAATTCTTGGTCAAACTTGAAATGTTTTGACTCTCTAAGATTCTTAGAATGACTTACAATTTAGGATGGAGGGAGTACCAAGATATGTGATCCGATTTGTGTAATAACAATAATAAAAAATCATTTTTCCTAAAACTTTTCAGATATCATTATTTAAAGGCATAAATCAAACTTTGTAACAAAAAGTACGTACGGCTCAATGTTTATCAGAGTTAATTTACTCCTCATCGGTTCGAAGATAATTATTTATGAAAGCAAATAATACTGATAGTAATAAAATCTACCCTTTCTGTAGAACGAACGCTCGATGATTACTACAGTTAATTTTACTCCTTACACCTCCAGACGGAATTATTTAAGCAAATGATACTGTTAGTAATAAAAATATCTTCGAGCAACTCCAACAGTTTGGCATTTAGACTTGACATATCTAATTTTTCCAAAAAAACTAAAAAACTGGTGGCCAACAGTTTGGTATTTGGGCTTGACATTTTTGCCAAAGTTGTAAATAGGAACCCGCACTTGCCAATTTGGCGACCGTGAAAAGGGGGAGGCAATTTTTTTCCTTCTTTTTTTTCACGGCAGAACCGTGGGCCTCGGCCTTTTTTTTCTTCCTTTTTTTCACGGCGGAACACTAGGCAGCGGATCCACTGGTCCATAATTTCCGTTTTTGTCAAGT
This sequence comes from Microstegium vimineum, assembly GCA_022036555.1. Lineage (NCBI taxonomy): Eukaryota > Viridiplantae > Streptophyta > Magnoliopsida > Poales > Poaceae > Microstegium > Microstegium vimineum. The sequence goes on from CM039120.1 coordinate 51,546,341, forward strand.
CATTATGGGGAACTGTTGGAGATTGCATATTTTTTGCTTTGGCATATATATTTCAGAGTTGGCAAATTCCATATAGGGAACTACTGATCTATGCCTAGCTACAAAATAATTCTATAGCCACTTTGATTTACGATAACTACTATACTCATTTACATGATTATAAGGGTTTACAATAACATTATAGTAAATATCCTCATGTGTCATCGTAACACAACTTTTTAAAATATGTATTCACTTTATCGTAAATGAGTATGTAAAATTATCGTAAATGGAGGTGGCTACAAAATAACTTATATATGTGCTATTTAGTAGTCTGTTCAATACTATTTACCACCTACTGCAGCGTTTTATTTCGGTGACTCATGTTTGGATTTTTATTACTGTTGGTCTCACCGGAATAAAATATTGTATTGGAGTGTTAATAAATTATTACTTCTGAACTCACTGGTAATACAATAATGTAGTGGCGTGTTAAATAATATTTAACAATCAAGTTGCTAAATATGACCGATGTAACCGATAAAATGAAAAATAACAGTTAGTAATAACCCATCACGTGTATGGTCAAGGCAAAAAGACGCAACCATCTATACTTACTGCTTATAATCTTAGAGACACAGAAGGTAGCATTCGAAATAGATAACTTGAAGGCTTCCGAGAAAATCATCAAATGGTAGTCAACAACATTCATTAAGATAACTAGCATATGTAAAAGCCACCTTGCATGCACATAGAATGAAGACAAATATAAATATTATATGCCATTTTTTTATGGTTCACATGCACAGAACAGAAAGAAAAAAAATCCATTTAACTATTGTAGAAGTACTAGCGCAACTACTGACTGTTATAGCAACGATTTGAAAATAGCTCAATATAATGCATTTGTCTTATGCAGGGCGGCCAAAATAGACGCAAGCAACCTGTATGGACGCACAAGATCTTCTATTCCCCTCTGTCCAAACTACAGAATATGTTTATTCGCAAAAAAAACACACACACACAGAAACTGTTATTATCAGCTTGAGCTACTGATCGATTAGCATCATACAAAATACATGGTCTCCATTCTCCAAACTAGTCACATTAAATACTCAGCATCAACTGGGCAGCTTTGGATCGTAATATGATACAAAAAAAAGATCAGCCTAAATATTTGTAATACACGTACATTGTTTGCAACATGTGGATGATTTATTCCCTCAGCTTAAATGAGCAAATACAAATTCAAATGGCTTAAACGAAAATTAATATCTAGTAGTAACTCATTACTTGCAAGGTCGAGCAAAAAAAAAATCAGTAGACGTAATGAAAATAGGAAACTGACAAACAGAGTTACGGACAGAGAAAATAAAACCAAAAGATCGAAGAGAAATGCAAAATCAAGAGAGGACTTAGTGGACAAAAAGAAATAAAATTCGATCGAAAAAATGAAATCCATGAAAAAGCAAGGAGTTTGAGCTCTTTTTTATATTACGTTGCTTTTTATTTTCTTTGATTAGAATCATGTGGGCTTGATTGATTAGAGTTTGCACAGTTTCCATAACTAATTAGTTTTCATAGCATACGTTCCCTATTTCTATTTCTTTTGTGTCTTTTATATATTTATTTATATGACGAGATATATAGTCGTGGCGGCGGCGGCGTCGTCGTCAACCCCTAGCCGTAAGCTTCCAGCTGACCGGCCTCTAAATCCACGTGCCCCACGTGGCATCTTTCGCGGTCTCGGCCTCTCGGAATACGTCCAAGGACGAACATGCGCAAGCACTGTG
>CM039120.1:51548212-51597457 GCA_022036555.1 Microstegium vimineum
TACATATATATTAAATACTCCCTCGTCCCTAAATCACAAGTCAATCCAAAAACTTTAAAGAGTCAAAGTATTTTAAATTTAACTAAATTTATATAATAATATAATAATATTTATGATACCAACTAAATATTATTATATTTTTTCATCGATTATTTTTTATATATACATATTTGATGTCATATTTTTTTATAATTTTCTAGGTAATTTTGGTCAAATTTGAAATGTTTGGACTCTATAAAATTATTAGAATGTCTTATAATTTGGAATAAAGGGAGTATTAATGAAGAGAAATAAGACAAACATTATTACAAATCTTAACAAGAAATTAATTTTAATTTGTACACCTAAAAGTTTATGTCAAGCCAAACATTAAACACAAATTCTAAAATTAAAATGAGAGCATCAAATTTTATAGCCACGAGCATACAACTGTTAACTATATAATTAAGGTCTTGTTTGAATATTATCGATTTTTTCTCAATCCTTGTTGAGAATGAATTGAGGTAGAATTTAATTCAAGTTCCACTCTAATCCACCTCAACATGTGGATTAATACCAACACAACAATATCCAAACCAGGTCCTAAATCTCATTACCCATACCGAGTCTCCGACGAAGCGACCCCAAGTAGGCATGTATTGAGAAGCCAGAAGCATATCTACCATGGTAGGTACAAGAGAGTATGTGGGTGTTTGAATCTAGGGAATGCTAACTAGTAGGAGGATTAAGTATGAATTGATCATAAAACTAATTAGAGAGGAGTAAACTAATTAACGAGATGATTATAAAAATACATATGGATCGATGAAAGAATCGTATCGACAGTTGCATCGTATAGTACAACGTAGGATAAACATTCATTACCTCAAAATCTTAATCTCTCCACGACCATCAACAATGACATCGATGACCCAAAGTAGTTGTCCTCGTAGTGAGCGCCCAGAAACACACCTACAACTACGATTCCGTCATGGTAATGACCGAAGTCATCACAGGAATTACAATCCCGACTAAAATTATCTAATCTTGCCGAAAGATTTTTTACTTGGACTAATCCCTAAGCGACTATATATAAATCTGCAGAGAAGGATGAATCCTCTCCTTGTCCCCGGCAGACACACCGGAGAGGAAGAGGAGATGGGGTAGGCGATGTGATGGCGGTTGCTCACGGGCGCGCGATAGCCTTAACTGCTCTCGCGTAGATCTAGTAATATTAGACTAGTTTGACATAGAATACAACTAATACAACCTACATTACGAAAAGAGGGAGTACTAGTGAACAGAGCAGCAGTTGTAGTTCTAAACAAGTGATGGATCAATGATTGTACAGGCACACTCAAGCCTTTCGCTTCATCTGAAGTAACACAAGAAATTGCTTTGAGGGATACTTGTCTCAAAGAGAACTATACAGGTAAATACTTGTTTCAATGGGGAGATTGGTTTAGGCGTGTATCTAGGACTTACCAAAACATAGCCCAAGTAACTGGTAGAAGATCTCAGATAGTCAAAGTTCAGATGAGAAACCTCAACATGGAAGGAAGAGTGTTGATTCATGTGTAGGTTCTGAAAAAAGGGAACAAGACCTGGAGAACTGAAACTCTGTATGACTGTTACTTCGAGACAGATATAATGTCATATTCAGTCAAAAAAATGATGTCAGAGTTGTAGGTCTGAGCATTGCACCTGTATGTATTACACCGCAAATCTTGAAACTGATGTTAAACTCACTTTTGGTTTTCACAAAAATAGGACCAGGCATTTATATTATTGCAAAGAATGTATACAGTACAATCAACTACCTTCATCTGTTACATAGTGCCACTAGTTCTTCAGAAGCATACATGAAAACATTTGCTGGAAACAAACTATTCCATGTAAACAACTAGGAAGATTTCAAGGATAACACTTCTAGAGTTATAGTTCTTTAAGCTTTAAATTTTACTAAACAAAGAGACATTGGCATTTGGCAAAATATGGGATATAATTCTTGTTTCTTCTCCAGTGTAAGAACAATTGGCTAAGTTATTGTAAAACTGCAAGACAGAATAAGCAGAGAAATATCATATGGAATATTTTTTTCATTTCTTCACATGCCAAGAACAGATGAAAGAAAAATCCACAGTTCAGTTAGAATATGTTGTGTAAAAACACTAGCTCAACTTAGACTGAATGTAGTAAGGAACAATTGAATATAGCTGGATCGCATACATTCATGATTCAGCTTCTGCTTGACAGCTGAAGCGAATGCAAGTAACCAGCAGCAACAACCAATCACAACAATTAGACAACCTTTGAACTTAATGTGACAGAGCTCCCAGTTCAAACATTTCTGAGACATGACCTCCGCAACATATGGAAGATAAATGCAATTTCCAGCATAAATAAACATATACAGCAACAAGGAAACACAAATTCAGTCAGTAATTGCTCGCTTATAAGGCCAAGAAAAAGGAAGCACAAATAAAAGATGGAGACATCATTCTGGAAACACAAAAGGTAGCATTTCAAACTCATAAGCTCAAACTAGTTCATGGCTTTATGCATTAACTGAATAGCTAGCATATGTAATGCTAACCTGCATGCTGTCTTGTAAACAGCTTCCTCACAGTATTACAAAAGGGTTACATTAAAGCACCAGCAGAATAGATCACCTAATGATAATAGATTTATCCAGCTTTGCACCACCTAATTCTAGTAGATTTACCCACACTGCTAATTGCCCTTACTTGGAAGATCAAGCTCTTGCTGAACATTCAGAGAAGTATCCCGCAAGCAAAACCTCAGTCCTTGGTGGCAAGAAACGGCAACTCCATGAAACAGGGAATATACGGGGTAATAAACAGATAGTCCCCTCCTAGATTGCGGAGAGCATGCGGTTCCTCACTATCCATGTAATATGATACCAGTTTCGGGTCCTGGTGCTGAGCAACGATTATTGAATTGTGATCTGGATGAATGACCACAATATCGAAGTTGTTCATTCGGCAACTCGGTGATCCAAAGAGCTGTGAACAGCTCACATTGTGCTTCAGAATCCATTCTTGTGTATCATAGTCCTCAAGAACCCAAACTGACAGTTGTGTGAAATAGAGAACCAAGTGTTGTGATTTCTCATAGCTACTTATGCAGTGCAGATGACCTTGGGATTGACCAAAACAAGCAGGTTCCGACTTATCCTTACCAGGGCAGCAGATGATCCTACAAATTTTCCCTTCCCCATCCACCGCAACTATCAGATTCTCTTCTTTCTCATAATGGTAGAGAATAAAATGCAACAGACCATTGAACAAAGCGCTGCCGCATGTGAATTCCATTATGGTTGCACCCCACAGTTCCCATTCACCGCCCTCTTCACCTCTTTCCCACTTGCTTGACCTGTCACTCCATGCCCTGGTTTCAGATGAGTAATAGTGCACCGATTCCACCTTCACCTTGAACCTATTTTCCCACAACTGGACCAAGTGGAAGCGCAAGGAGACAACCGGTCAAACATCAGATAGGTGTGTGCAAATCTTTTCCCCTCCTTGAAAATGGCATAGTTATCTTCCACTCCAGGAAGCTGAGGAGGTGGACAAGAACCAGAGCTGGCGGGCACAGTCACCAGTTCCTCGGTCGCAGGGTTGCATACGATGTACCCGAAACTGTCCCTCCGGTGGCACCCAAAGAGCAGGAGCCCATTGCAGGAATCCAAAAGGACTATGCGCTCGACCCGAGGCAGCTTCGCCTTGAGGAAGGAGAAGGAAGGGTCGACTGGAGGAGCAGGTTCTCCCCTCACCGACAAGCTGGTGAAGTGCCCATAGCTTTCAGCGCCAACGCCAGCGCCACCGTGGAAGAAGCCTTCCAGGGTCTGGGGCAGCTTCTTGCGGTTGAGGGGGTCGGTGATGAGGTCGCGCCAGGGTTTCGATACGCACGTGGAACGGCGGAGGTCCTTGACGGGCACGCGCGAGAGGATCTCCACCATCAGGTCGTCGTAGAGGCCCGCCACCGCCGTCCCCTTTGCGTAGTCCATGCCGCCGGGAGCGGGGAAGGGACGCACCCCACCCTGCGAGTTTTGCGGAGAATGAGGTGAAGATAGGGGATGGATGCGCACGGGAGACAGGGAGTGGAGAACTGCGGCGATTAGAGAACGAACCGGCTACCGGAGAGGGTCGGCGTCGACGGCGGCGCCAGCCGGCAGGGGACTTGCTCAGATGGAGAATTTATAAACCCTCTTCGCCCCTCTCGCGAGTCAGGAGATGGGGATTTTCTTTTGATCTCGGAAATGGGGGGCTGAGGAAGAAGGGTTTGGGTGCATTTTCTAATAGGCCGAGGTTTTAGGGGCGTTTTGTTAATGTGCCGGCATTTTACAAACAAATTGCCATCGTTTTTTTTTTTTTGCTAAAAAGACAAATAGAGGATGCATGCATGAGTGCATTTCCTTATTGCATTTCAAAATAAAGAAACAGATATTCCTCTTTTGATTCTTTATGAAAACTATCTAAAATTGTCTAAATGAACCTCTGCATATGTGGCATCTCTTGGTCATAAATAACCACGAAACATTATCCTGCAACCAAGAAAGATAAAATACCCAAGAAAGATAGAATAGTCTCAATTTTTGGGTGTTGTTATTACCTAGTAGTTTGTTAGCTTCGTATGGCACTATGTTTGTTGCAGTCGTTTAAAGTCTCTTAGTAGTGGCAGTACTTTCAGGCAAGCGTTCTCTTGGTAATTGTGTGTTTGATTGCGGGATATAAACTGAAAACTAGTTGTAATTTCGTTGCTGTGGTAATGAAATACAGTTTTACGGTGTGAAAAAAGAAAGAAAGATAAAATACCTCTTCAGTACTCATTGAGTCACCGTCACATAATTGTTCATGTAACGTGCTAGATAGAAAAACATACTTCTAAAACCATCTGTTTTAGTTATAATCCTAATCCACGTGTATTGGAGTAGGCTAGGCTAGAAATTAGTTAATTTTACACTTCAAACTCCCACGGTATATACGGATCATCAAAACCTCAGGGTTATTTTACATGGCTTTATATTGTGTAGTATGCCTAGTTGACTGGTGCCAAGTATAGGATCCTGACCAGTCACCAGTCGGTGGCGCGCGGTAATTAACAGTGACTTGAACCCAGTGGATAAACATGGAAGAAATTGGAGAGCAGGAGGGTCACGGACGTCAGTCACACGTGGATGACTTGTGAGAGAGGAAGGGATGCAAATCCTGATTATTTAATCGATGATTTCTTCTTTCAAATTGAGTAGGAAATAACTTCATGTCTTTTCCTGCTTTGTATGAAATTCCAAATTGCGCAGGAAATTTAAATTGATAATAAATTAAGTCTTGCCATCTCATTTCAGTTTCTAGTGCAGTGTAACCTGCTTTTTAACTGAAAACAAAGCAAATCATATCATGCATGCATCTTTCAGCTCAAAAGTGAAGGTGCGTTTTATTCATTTGTATTATTCGATTCAACCACACATTCCATACATACAATCCTAATCCTGATTCCTGATAGGTAAACTCATATAGGCCTAGTGTTTTCATTGATTCATCCAGCAATCCTGATTCCACCAAAATTCAGAAGAAATAACTTCATGGCACATGGATAAATGTGTCAATTTGTATTAAACTCCTCAGTTGCAATTCAAAAATACATGTGTATGGCCACCCATCTGAATTTATCGAACTCCTTAGTTGCAATGCATTCAAACTTTTTCTGGAGCATGTGAGCTTGTTGGCTATCAAAACAAATATCTTGGTAAAAAGAACTCAAACTTATGAAAATATCATCTATTCTGGAAGCTCTCAAGTCTTTAACTCTAAATGAATCGTGCCATTTGTTGTTTTGAATCCCTTCAACAACAAGCAGTACTAAGATGAACTAAAAACATCAGTTCATCATGCCAACAAGCTGAGAAAGCACCTTACAAATACTTGTCATGCAAGATCCTTTTGTGTTTCAGAGTCTGTCTGAACCGCCTGCAAACAGAGATAGTATTTGCACTCATTATTCAAGAACAAATCTGTTGTCTCCCAGTTGGCAGTCAACACCCACCCATTCATTAAATTATGTAAACAGGTACAGAACCAGCCCAACATAACTATCCATTCATTAAATTTAATCATGTAAACAGGTACAGACCCAGCCCATTCAGCACCTTATAAACATATCTATCTATTTCTGGATCCAAACATGACAATTATCTTGGTAGCTAATCCATATTCATAGGGATTAGGGAACAACTAATATCATTCTGAATCAACGAGAAGCTAGGCTATTACGCCATGTAGACTACAGTGGAGGAAATATTGCGGAACCATAGACAGTATGAATCAGTAAAATATTAAACTGTTCGAATCTCAAAAAGAAATATTAAACTGTTCTTCTTGAGTTCTAGAAAACACATTTTAGAAAACATCAAGTACAAACAAATCGAAACACGCACCTTGGCGAGTTGGTCGGTTTCCAGCTTTCGGCAGCCTACTGCAGCATGGTGACAATGAATTGTGGAGGCGGAGGAAGTATGTATGGGTGCAGATCTGGAAGAGGAAGTCATGGGAGCTTGGGTTGCTACATCAGGGACAAAAGCGGAGCAGCAGAGGCAGCACTCGCCGTGCTTGACGGAGGCCGCACCACATATTGGACATGACCAAATTTGTGAATACTAATGGAACAGACTTACCTCTCCACATAGACAAGAAAAAACAAATATCACATGTTCATCTCTGAAGCACTAATAACTGCTCTCCTATTGAGAAACAACAAACAAGCTCTCTGATTTTGCCTAAAGTCTCCTATCACAAGCAGGTCAAGCTTTTGAGCTTATCTTAACTTATAGAACATTCTGATGCATGCAACGCTCTATAGCTGAATAGAATACATTCATGATTCAGCTTCTGCAAGTTCGTAACATGCCTAAAGCTGAATAGAATACATTCATTTTTCAGCTTCTGCATGACGGCCAAAGGAAATACAAGTAACCAACAGCAAGTAACCAACCTTTGAGCTTAATATGACAGAGCTCTCAGTTCGCACATTTTTGAGACATGACTTCCTCAATTACATATGGCTAAATTCACTTTCCAACATAAATAGATAGACATAAACACTACCAAGGAAACAAAAAATTAGTCACTAATTGCTTGTTAGTAGGCCAAGAAAAAAAGAAGCACATATATAATATGGAGACATTATTCTGGAAACACAAAGGTAGTATTTCAAATTCATAACTTGGATGTGTTCGGCAGCTCAAACTAGTTCATGGCTTTCTGCATTAACTAAATAACTAGCATATGCGATGCTAACCTGCATGCTGTCCTGTAAACAGCTTTCTCGCATCATTACAAAATGGGTACATTAAAGCACCAGCAGAATAGATCACCTAATGACAAAAGATGTATCCAACTTTGCACCACCTAATACGTAGATTTATCAACACTACTAGTTGCCAATACTTGAAGATCAAGCTCTTGCTGAACATTCAGAGAAGTATCCCACAAGCAACAACCTCAGTCCTTGGTGCCAAGAACCAGTGACTCCATGAAACAGGGAACATATGGGGTAATAAACCGATAGCCCTTTCCTAGAGTGCGGAGAACACGCAGTTCCTTACTATCCATGTCATATGATACCAGTTTCTGGTTCTTGTGCTGAGCAAGGATTATCGAATTGTGATCGGGGTGAATGGCCACAATATCAAAGTCGTTGATTGGGCATCTCAGTAATCCAAAGACCTTCGAAGAGCTCACATTGTGCTTCAGGATCCATTCGTGTGTATCATCATAGTCCTCAAAAACCCAGACTGACAACTGAGTGCAGCAGAGACGGAAGCTATGTGCTAGCAGATTCACACTGATGCAGTGCAGATGGCCTTGGGATTGACCAATAAAAGAAGCATCTGTGGACTCATACTTATCATGCTTATCATGCCAGGGGAGGATCCTACAGGTTTTCCCTTCCCGTCCACTGCAACTATCAGAGCCTCCTTTTTCTGAATGTGGTAGACAATAAAATGCAGCAGACCATTGACCAAAGCCCTGCCGAACGTGAATTGGACTATGACTTTACCCCACAGTCCCCATTCACCGCCCTTTTCACCTCGCTTCCACTTGTTCGACCTGTCACTCCATGCCCTGGTTTCAGACGAGTAAGAGCGCACCGTTTCCACCTCCTTCATCGACATATTCTCTAAGATCTGGACCAAGTGAAAGTGTGAGGAGACAGCCGGGTCAAACATCAGAAAGGTGTGTGCATTGCTTTCACTGTCATCGACATCACTCTTTTCAAATGGAGGTGGAGGCGGACAAGAGCTGGAGCTGGCGGGCACAGTCACCAATTCCTCAGTCGCAGGGTTGCACACAATGTACCCGAACTTGTCCTCCCGGGTGCACCCAAAGAGCAGGAGCCCGTTGCAGGAATCCAAGAGGACCATACGCTCGGCCCCAGGCAGCTTCGCCCTGAGGAAGGAGAAGGACGGGTCGACTAGAGGCACGGATTTTGCGCTCCCCGACAGGCTGGTGAAATGCCCGTAGCTGCAACGGCCGCCAGCGCCGCCGTGGAAGAAGCCTTCCAGGGTCTGGGGCAGCTTCTTGCGGTTGAGGGGGTCGGTGATGAGGTCGCGCCAGGGTTTGGACACGCACTTGGACCGGCGGACGTCCTTGACTGGCACGCGCGAGAGGATCTCCACCATCAGGTCGTCGTAGAGGCCCGCCACCGCCGTCCCCTTTGCGCAGTCCATGCCGCCGGGAGCGGGGAAGGCACGCGCCGCAAGCTGCGAGTTTTGGGGAGAATCAGGTGAGGTAAGGGGACGGCGGTGAATGGGGAACTGAGAAACGCGGCGAATGGGGAACGTACCGGCTGCCGGAGAGCGTCCGCGTCGACCGCGGCCGTGCTAGCCAGCGGGGATTTGCCAAGATGGGGAAATTTCTAAACCTTCGCGGCTCCGCCACTCTCGTGTCTCGTCTCAGGACAGGAATCGGAAGTGGGGAGGAAGAAGACTGGGTTCATTTTCTAAAAGACCAGGGATTAAGGTGTGTTTTGTAAATGTGCAAAGCATCACAGATTGTGAAATTGAAACCGGGGATCCTGTCTGAAGTTTCGGTTAAATAGAAGATGCGGGCATGTGGCATTTACTTACTAAATTTCAGTAAAAAAAAGATCATGTTGCGCTGTTATGCTTGGGCTTGAACATTCAACATCAGGCACTTGTATACGAAAAGATAAAAGCCCGCTTTGAAACACAGAAGAAACACCCGAAAATTTAAGATTTTAGGCCTCCTAGAATTTTACATGAATTATTAAAATCATATAAAAATACATAGAAATTACTTTCTTTTTTATAATAAAATATAGAAACATAAAAAAAATTATGTTCTAGACAACCCCTCAATCCCTAAGGATTTATTCTTTATAGTATAATGTAGTTAAGCACACCGCAAGTTCCATCTGCACGGCTTTTTTAGTATAATATAGTTAAGCACACCGCGAGTTCCATCTACAAGTTTTTTTTAGTATAATGTAGTTGGGCACACCACGAGTCCATCTACACGGTTTTTTTAGTATAATTGATGTAGTTAAGCACACCGTGAGTTCTATCTGCATAGTTTTTTTAATGCTAGCTAGCTCTGTATACGCATCGAGCTAAGCAAAACAGTGAGAGAGCTGAGGTGCTAAGAGATCGATCGAATGACGACTACTAGCATGAAGATGACGGTGGTGATGGCCGTGCTGCTGCTGCTGCGGGTGGCAATAGCACCACCACGTGGGACGGAGTCGACGACGGCATCGGCCACGGGCTGGCTGTCGTCGTCCAGCATCCACCAGCTGGGATACTGGTAGGTGAGAATTGCACCGGCGCAGCCATCTTCGCTGCTACGAGCAAAACATGGTTTGTACGGGATATGTCTTCCACTATAGCATCGAGCAATTCCAACAGCATGTGTAAACTCTTCCGAAAAAGCCGGTTTTGTGTTTTTTTTTTGTTAAAAAAAAAGAGAGAGAGAAAGAAACCGATCCAACAGCTCTGGCCACACTGCCACGGACGTGAATGCTTGGCACGCTGGCCGCGGCAGGTCGCAGGCCACGGCAAAGGCCAAAGGGCCCATACGACCAGCCCAAAAGCAGGAAGCAGCCTAGATGCAAGGTCCAGGCAACTATCCTATGCTTTCTTCTTTTTTGAAAAAAGTCAAATCTTCCTCACTCAACTTTGCACTATCATTGTTTTTCTTCCTTGAACTATAAAACTAGAAATCTTCCCTAGCATTGATTTTTCTTTTTTTTATTTTTTACTTATTTTGGATAAATCTTTTAAAAATCATAGAAAAATTATAAATAGAAAATCCAATTTTGTTAGACTCCACGTGAGTAGATATATACAGTGAACATATAATATGGTACGCTTTAGTATGTTTTTTCAATTAATTACAAAAAAGTATAGATTTAAAGCTATAAAAAAACTTTATACTAAAACATATCGTATTATATATTCACTATATAGATCTACTCATATATGGAAGTCCAACGAAATTAGATTTTCTATTTTATGATTTTTTCTATGATTTACTATAATTTTTCAAATATTGAAAAAATAGAGATAAAACCACGATTACTGTAGCAAAACTTTGCGCAAAACCGTTTAGATAAAAAATAGTTTTCAATGTTGAAAAAGAGAAGATTTCTCGTTTCATAGTTCGGGGAGAAAAAACGAATGCAGTTCAAAGTTAAAGAGGAAAAATGGATCTTTTCTTTTGTCCCCCTTAATTGTTGCTGAGACATCGGCGTTTGGCGGCCTTTGTGTAAGGTTTTTGTGAGTCATACTAAGCCGAGTAGGATTATGTGTCTATTTGGTTTAGCTTATCTGAATTTTGCTTGTAAGCTGAGCAAGATTATATAAAATAAGCCATGATCTAGACAGAGTTGAATGTTTGGCTGTCTCGATTATTCTAAGTAGAACATTTTACACAAAAAAACTTCGGATATTTCTATATTTTTGGGTGTTTCTTCTCCGTTTCAAAGCGGGTTTTTGTCGTTCTTGTATGGTCCGGCCTAGGCACACTAGTGTATATATACAAGTGTCTGGTGTTAAATGTCCAAGCCCAAGCACAAAAGGGCAAATATGACCTTTTTGTTTGTTTTCTTTTCTGAAATCTACTAGTAAGAAAATGCCGCATGCCCGCACCTTCTATGGTTCAATTTAAGTGACAAACTCAGACAGGATTCCCGATTTCAATTTGACAATTTGTGATGCTTTGCACATTTACAAAACACACCTTAATCCTTGGGTCTTTTATAAAATGCACCCAGGCTTCTTCTTCCCCACTTCCGACTCCTATCCTGAGACGAGACACGAGAGTGGAGATTTCCCCATCTGGGCAAATCCCCCGCCGGCTAGGACGGCGGCGATCGACGCGGACGCTCTCCGCCTCTCCGGCAGCCGGTACGTTCCCCATTCGCCGCATTTCTCAGTCCCTGTCTGTGTCTCGTTCACATCCGTCCCCTCATCTGATTCTCCCCAAAACTCGCAGCTCGCGGCGCGTGCCTTGCCCGCTCCCGGCGGCATGGACTGCGCAAAGGGGACGGCGGTGGCGGGCCTCTACGACGACCTGATGGTGGAGATCCTCTCGCGCGTGCCAGTCAAGGACGTCCGCCGGTCCAAGTGCGTCTCCAAACCCTGGCGCGACCTCATTGCCGACCCCCTCCACCGCAAGAAGCTGCCCCAGACGCTGGAAGGCTTCTTCCACGGCAACGCTGCCAGCCGTTGCAGCTACGGTCATTTCACCAGCCTGTCGGGGAGCGGAGAGTCCGTGCCTCCAGTCGACCCGTCCTTCTCCTTCCTCACGGCGAAGCTGCCTGGGGTCGAGCGCATGATCCTCTTGGATTCCTGCAACGGGCTTCTGCTCTTTGGCTGCCGCCGGGAGCACAGGTTAGGGTACATCGTGTGCAGCCCTGCGACCGAGGAATTGGTGACTGTGCCTGCCAGCTCCAGCTCTTGTCCCCCTCCACCTCCATTTGAAAAGAGGGATGTCGATGACAGTGAAAGCTATGCACACACCTATCTGATGTTTGACCCGGTTGTCTCCTTGCGCTTCCACTTGGTCCAGTTCTGGGAAAAAAAATGGAAGGCGGAGGTGGAAGCGGTGCACTATTACTCATCTGAAACCAGGACATGGATTGAACGAGGTAAAGAGGGCTGTGAATGGGAACTGTGGGGTGGAGCCATAATTAAATTCACGTGCAGCAGCGCTTTGTTCAATGGTCTGTTGCATTTTGTTGTCTACCGTTTTGAGAAAGATGAGGATCTGATTGTTGCGGTGGATGGGGAAGGGAAAATCTGTAGGATCATCTGCTGCCCTGGTAAGCATGTGTCTTTTTTTGGTCAATCCTGAGGTCGTCTGCTCTGCATAAGTAGCCATGCGGAATTACAACAATACTTCGTTCTCCATTTCACGCAACTGTCAGTTTGGGTTCTTGAGGACTATGATACACAGGAATGGATTCTGAAGCACAATGTGAGCTGTTCACAGCTCTTTGGATCACCGTACCAAATTGACAACTTCGATATTGTGGCCATTCATCCAGATCACAATTCAATAATCCTTGCTCAGCACTGGGACCGGAAACTGGTATCATATTACATGGATAGTGAGGAACCGCATGCTCTCCGCAGTCTGGGAGGGAACTATCTGTTTATTACCCCGTATATTCCCTGTTTCATGGAGTTGCCGTTTCTTGCCACCAAGGACTGAGGTTTTTCTTGCTGGATACTTCTCTGAATGTTCAGCAAGAGCTTGATCTTCCAAGTACGGGCAACTAGCAGTGTGGGTAAATCTACTAGAATTAGGTGGTGCAAAGCTGGATAGATCTATTATCATTAGGTGATCTATTCTGCTGGTGCTTTAATGTAACCCTTTTGTAATGCTGTGAGGAAGATGTTTTCAAGATAGCATGCAGGTTAGCATTACATATGCTAGTTACTCAGTTAATGCATAAAGCCATGAACTAGTTCGAGCTTATGAGTTTTAATGCTACCCTTTGTGCTTCCAGAATGATGTCACCATCTTTTATTTGTGCTTCCAGAATGATGTCACCATCTTTTATTTGTGCTTCCTTTTTCTCGGCCTTACTAGCGAGCAATTACTGACTGAATTCGTGTTTCCTTGCTGCTGTATATGTTTATTTATGCTAGAAATTGCATTTATCTTCCATATGTTGCGGAGGTCATATCTCAGAAATGTTTGAACTGGGAGCTCTGTCACATTAAGTTCAAAGGTTGTCTAATTGTTGTGATTGGTTGTTGCTGCTGGTTACTTGCATTTGCTTCAGCGTGTAAGCAGAAGCTGAATCATGAATGTATCTGGTTCAGCTATAGTCAATTGTTCCTTACTACAACCAGTCTAAGTTGAGCTAGTGTTTTTACACAACATATTCTAACTGAACTTTGGATTTTTCTTTCTCCTGTTATTTGCATGTGAAGAAATGAAAAAATATTCCATATGATATTTCTCTGCTTATTCTATCGTGCAGTTTTACAATAACTTAGCCAATTGTTCTTACACTGGAGAAGAAACAAGAATTATATCCTATATTTTGCCAAATGCCAATGTCTCTTTGTTTAGTAAAATTTAAAGCTTAAAGAACTAAAACTCTAGAAGCGTTATCCTTGAAATCTTCCTAGTTGTTTACATGGAATAGTTTGTTTCCAGCAAATGTTTTCATGTATGCTTCTGAAGAGCAAGTGGCACTATGTAACAGATGAAGGTAGTTGATTTTATTGTATACATTCTTTGCAATAATATAAATGCCTGGTCCTATTTTTGTGAAAACCAAAAGTGAGTTTAACATCAGTTTCAAGATTTGTGATGTAATACATACAGGTGCAATGCTCAGACCTACAACTCTGACATCATTTTTATTTACTGAATATGAAATTATATCTGTCTCGAAGTAACAGTCACAGCCCTACAGAGTTTCAGTTCTCCAAGTCTTGTGCCTTTTTTCAGAGCCTGCCCATGAATCAGCACTCTTCCTTCCATGTTCAGGTTTCTCATCTGAACTTTGATTATTAGAAATCTTCTACTAGTTTATTTTTTTGAACTTTATCTTCTACCAGTTACTTGGGCTATGTTTTTGGTAAGTCCTAGATACATCCCTAAAGCAATCTCCCCATTGAAACAAGTATTTGCCTGTATAGTTCTCTTTCATACAAGTATCCCCCAAAGCAATTTCTTGTGTTGCTTCAGATGAATCGAAAGCCTCGAGTGTGCCTGTACAGTCATTGATCCATCACATGTTTAGAACTACAGCTGCTGCTCTGTTAACCAGTACTCCATCTTTTCTAACCTATTAGAGCAACCATAATGTTGTAAATGTTGTGTATGGACTAAGTAGTTCGTATATGTGGGTCCCACCCACATAGATAGTCCATAGTTACTATTGTTTACTTACAATATCAATATTCAGCCAACAAGTAGTTTATAAGGTGGGTTCCACTAGAGATTGAAAATTGTTCTATGAAGCCATTTCCTGTACCTCCACGAGAGAGAGAGAGAGAGAGAGCATAGAGTGAAAATAATATTTCTTTATTGCTTATGGGTGGTCCATATGCCCACGAGTACCTTTTGTTATAGACTCCTATATGAACTACCTCCACAATGGTTCAATTGGTAGAGAGGATTTTATTTCTTATGGACTACTTTGCTATCATATTGTGGTTGCTCTTAGTTGTGTTCTATGTCAAACTAGTCTAATAAAACTTTGTACTAAAACATACCGTATTATATGTTCATTGTGTAAATATATTCATGTGAATTCCAACAAAATTGGATTTCCCATTTTTATAATTTTTTTGTGATTTACTATAATTTTTGAAAGATACAACCAAAAAAAATAGAGCAAAAACTTTATACTAAGCCATGTCATATTATATATTTAATGTGTAAATCTACTAATATGAAGTCTAACAAAATTATATTTTCTATTTTATGATTTTTCTGTGATTTACTATGATTTTTTAAAGATTTAATCAAAATAAATAAAAAAGACAAAGACAAAACCATCATCCAAAACCGGTTAGGGACGTAATATGAACGATTTTAGAAGCTCAGGGACGTGTTTTGTTTTGTTTTGGAGTTGAGAGATGTAAAATAATCTTTTGCGAAGGTTAAAGGATATAAAGTGAACTTTTTCCTATTTCGAATGGGAATTCCTTTCGAATGCTACCTCCTGTGTCTCTAAGATACTAAGAATTTTGCAAGCCGGGCCTGCAAAAGGTCCTTGGGACACAAAAAATATCGTGTGGGCTGAGTGCAGGTTGGGTCCAGTATTTTGGTCTCGTAATAAAGGAAAAAGTCTAATTTTTCTTCCTGAATTTTGGTGTGCGTCCGTTTTTCCTCCCTGAACTATGAAATCAGATATCTTTCCTCCTTCAACTCTGAAAACCGTTTGTTTTACCTCCCTGAGTAGTTTTGATAGTGGTTTTGTTTTTTTTTCACTTTTTTATTTATTTCTACTAAATCTTTAGAAAATCATATTAAATCATACAAAAATCATAACATAGAAAGTTCAATTTTGTTGGACTCCACATGAGTAGATCTATACAACGAACATATAATATGATATACTTCAGTACAAAGTTTTAAAATTAATTATAGAAAAGTATAGATTTAAAGATACAATAAAAATTTTATACTAAAGCATATCGTATTATATATTCACTATATAGATCTACTTCGGGGCTTTCAGAGTAATACTGGGCCTCAAGATGGCAACGGGTACCCGAAACCCGAAATCCGATGGGTTTTTACTCTATTAGGGTAAGGGTATGGGTTAATTTATCTACCCATCGGTTTGTTAATGGGCAAAAAAATCAAACCCAGGGGGTTTATGGGCATGAGTCTGGGTGTGCAGTATCCAAACCCGTAAAACCATGAGTTTTTAAAACCCGGTACATACACTGCAAGTGAACTGTAATTATTATAGAGCCATGATAGTTCATATCTTAGATATAATCACGTAGCAACAGAGGTGAAAATGAGAATATATGAATAAAAAATTAAACGTACATGGTACATGGCTATAGCCTACACGGCTTCCTGTCTGCATGCGTGAGCGGCCCATCTCTATTGGGCTTAGCACAAGTTGGTAAATAGCCCATGCTCGGCACCACAGCACAGCAGCAGCAGGTTACAGTGCAAATAGTACCACCTCGTGTCCCCATGTAAGTGACAAAAGTTGTGACTCTTATAAAATAACAAGCACTAGCGTCTACTTCTTCCCTGCATTAGTTTGGAAAAATGAAAATGATGATTTTGCGGGCACAGGGCGACCCGACAGGTACCCGTCACCCGAGCGGGCTTGTGGTTGGGCTTAAAATTAAACCCGTGACGGGTCATGGGTTTTTTAACGGGTAAGATTTTTGTTCACGGGCACGGATTTGGGATGGCAAAACCCAGCGGGTTTGTACCCGTTGCCATCGAGTCTCCCAAATAAAATGCCCCTCGTCTCCGTCATCTGCCCATACCAACTCACCGAGTCACCGGCGCCGCCGTGCATCTTGTTGATCTTTCGAGTCTCCGGCGGCTGGTACGCTCCACCCCGCCCCTTCCCGCACGCAGCTACCCTCGCTGATTCTCTCTACCTCTCTTTCGCTCCCGCGTGCGCCCGCACATCCCCTCACCTCCAATTTCCATCTCCTCCGTTTCGCAGTCAGCAGCATGGAGGATTGCCCCGACGCCAAAAGGGGTGCCGCGGCTACGGCGGCGGCCAGACTCCCAGACGAACTCATTCTGGAGATCCTGGCTCGCGTGCCCGCGAGGTCCATCCAGCGATTCAAGTGCGTCTCGAAGCGCTGGCGCGATCTAATCGCCGATCCCCTCCACCAGAAACTGCTCCCCCAGACCCTAGGAGGCTTCTTCTGCAGCGACCGAGTCAAATTTCATGAGCGCTTCATCAGCCTGCCGGGGAGACCGGCGCCTCTCATCGACACTTCCTTCTCCTTCCTGACGAAGCAGCTCGAGGTGGAGAACATAGAGCCCTTGGGTTCCTGCAATGGTCTCGTCCTCTTTGAGCACCGCTCGGATCTGGACAGCAAACCATCTTACACTGTATGCAACCCCGCCACTGAGCAATGGGTGGCCGTGCCTAGCTCCAGCGTCGCCTCTGATGTTCACAGTGAAATTTACTTGATTTTTGATCCGGCGGCATCTCCACACTTCCACTTGCTCCAAATCTGGCAGGATGATTGCCTGGGTGATGGAACTGAGGTGTGTGCTTACTCGTCTGAGACCAGGGGGTGGAGTGACGGCTTGAGTGATCAATTGGTCAATGTTGGATGGGGAACAACCAGTTCAGGCCTCGTAGCCTTTGTCAATGGCATGCTCTATTTTATCATGTGGGAATGTCCTGATCAAATAGTTGCCATGGGTAGGGAAGGTAAACCAAGGATTATCCTGTTGCCAGATGGGAATGTTCCTCTTATCCTTTTTGTTCCTCAGTACCAAGGGCACTTGCATTGCATGATGAGAAGACATCTTTCGTATGCATTATCCATTTGGGTTCTTGAAGACTATGATGCAGGACATTGGGTCCTAAAACACAGTGTCAGCTATTCAGAGTTGCTTGGAAAAATGTGTTGCCCATTAAGCTTCACGGTGGTCAGTATTTATCCAGATTGTGATTGGATTTTCTTTATTCGGTACCGTGACCGGAAAGTGGACCCGCAATGGAAACTGCTATCTTATGACATGCATAGTAAGGAACTGCATACAGTCCACAACTTAGGGCATTCCAATTGCTCTCTTACACCATATGTGCCGTATTTCTCTAAGTCATCGGTGCTTGCGAACATGCATTAAAGATATTGCTTCTGGGGTTCTTGCCAGGATGTTAACCAAGAATATGATATTGGAAGTATCAAGCATCTATCAACTTTACTAAATTTACTAGAAGAGTATCAGATGTACTATGGTGCTGCTGAAGAGGACTTGTAAGCATCTATCGTATTTAACGTTGAAAAGCTTCATGGTATAAATGGTTTCCGGGTCAAATTTTCTGATGTACTATGGTGCTGCTGAAGAGGACTTGGGGACAGCAGAGCTTTCTTGTGGACGCTAATCAGTACTCTACGTACTACACTATTGAGAGTATTACAAGTGGTGAGCAGTGAAGAATCATTATTTATTTATTTATTTATTATATCAGTTCCCGAGCAGCTAGCGTCGTCTCCAAGGGCATGCTGCACTTGGTGATCCGTGAAATTCGTCCTGGATCTCATGACATGATAGTCGTCGCTATGGATGCCGATGGGAAGGCGCCGAGGATCATCCATCCACTGGCCAAAGTCTCGTGGCCCAAGGGCGTCTGCTCCATGAGACCATGAGTGAGCACAAGGACACTGACGCAAAATAATTCATTCTGTCTCTTTGGGTTCTTGAGGACTATGACACCGAAGAATGGGTCCCCAAGCATGATGTGATAAGCCTCGTGCAACTGTTTTGAAGAACGAGCAGTCCAGATGATGATGGCTTCATCTCTCGCCGTGGTATGAGCATGGAAACAATTTTTTCGTTCTACTATGCAGTAGCCATTCATCCGGACTGCAATTTGATCTTCTTCTTTCAACGTTGGAATCAGAAGCTGATATCATATGGATAGCAGCAAGGAAGTGTGTGCTCTCCACACTCCAGGAGATGGCTATCCCTCTGTTAATCCATATACTTCTTGCCTCGTGGTGTCATCCACTCTTGTGAAGCACTGTCTTTTATACAGTAGAAAAGAAGGATGCTACAGGTGGTTGAAAAATGGGATATCTGAGATTTCTTCTAGAGTGAAAATGGCGATACGGAATTTTTTTATTCCATGGAGAATTAAGATGTTCTTTTCAGTGCTATTACCCCTTTGCCTCGGAGAGTCGGAGTAGCTGGATGGGGATTATATTAGTGCAACCCAGCTATGGGACATTATATATGGTTGTAGCTTTATTGTAGTCTATTCTCTGAATTTGGAATCGAGGGAAATAGTACCTTTAAGAACAGAATCTTGTGTTATCCTGATCAGCTGATCCTATCTACTACAGCTGTGGACATATAATACCTGAAAATTATGTAGAACAGTAGAAGATAATAAATAAAAGCGAAATTGAATAATAAGTTGATGGTGGTGAGTTTGCTTCAACATGTAGTCAAGGCGTGCAAGGGGAAGATGTGCTTGACTTATCAGGTGCTGCTGAAGATATATCTATAACACTAAAAAGAAATACTATACATCTCTAGTCTTATTCTGATGTATCGTACTTCTCTATGTACTGGGATCCAATGAAATCGGATATATACTTGGTGTTTCTTCGCTTCCTTGGATATAATGCTACAATTATGGATCTGATGGAGATTACAGTTATTCTCACTGTGTGTGTGTGAATTTTTTTCTTTTCATGGTTGTGGGAGATGATGTGGTTTACAGGCGTCACATGAGTGCTCGCTTTGGTCTGTTATTCTGATGTTGGTTGTCTCTATCTTCTTTTGTTGCATTATTGTCTCGGCGAGCCTGTTTTCAAGGGCTATGAAGTGGACTTTGATGGACTACTGCTACTGAAGCTTTTGTCTTGGAGCAGATGTGTTTGTTTGTTCCGAGATGTGTTTGGATCTTGGGAGGGAGAAACTCTTTTATGTTTCTCCTGCTCTGTTTGTTCTTTTCAGTTTTGAAAAAAAAAATGATTATTCTGGACTCAGATAAGGCACAGACGCACAGTCCCTGTCTTCAGATGAACTAGAAACAGAGTTTGGGAGCGGAGCAGCCCAGGATATGTACCCTGTGAAGTTGTGATTTGAGCGTCACCTCTTTTGGGTTTTTTTTTTATGCTACTATCTCTTTTGGGTTTGACAGAGGACAAATATGATCGTGCTGTAACATACAAACTAACAAATATGAGAAATGGCAGCAGCACAAGTGGGAAAAAAAAAGCGATCATATTTCTTTGGTTTTGAATTCTTACGGGTCGTCCAGCGAATTGTGCTTTCAGGTTTGAAGCATGTAGTACATATGAACCCAAAAACATGAATTTTATCATATCACTGAATAAGAATGCAGGGCATGCATGCACCAAAATTCAGTAGAAAGAACCACGAACACAGGGAAGAAGTCCACGTTACTAATGCATCTTGTATTCTGGCACTTAATTGTGATGGTCCGGCCAGGCCGCGGCAGCGCAATTCCATTCTAGTGAACGCTCACTCGATTCGGAACCAGCGAACGCTCATCTCGTGCTCCACACTCCCAGCATGGCGGCTGCCTGCGTCTGACTTGAACTTGAACGCAAACTTCTCACACGCCCTCTCCACTCCCGCACGGCTGCATGCCCATGATGTCACCGTCAACGCATTAAAAAAAATAAAAAGATGATTCAAAATATTAACTTTTGAACTGTGTGTACTTATTTTCAATTTCCGTCTACACCGCTTGTTCTACGCGACAAGATGAATAAAATTAGATCACACTTTTATATGTTTCAAAGATTTTTAGTAATGAATTATGTGTCCGGACTTGTATTATATAACTTATGCACACTTGTATTGATTAATTTTGTACATAAGTTGTATATAGAACAACTTATGTATATAAGTTGTGTTTGATAACTTTTGTGCATAAGTTGTTTAGTATATAAGTTGTGTTTGATAACTTTTGTGTATAAGTTGTGTAGAAAACAACTTATGTATATAAGTTGTGTTTGATAACTTTTGTACATAAGTTGTATAGAACAACTTATGTATATACTTCCTCTGTATCCTAATTAGATGACGTTTTGGACAGCGACACGGTCTCCCAAACACAACTTTGACCTCTTGTTTTTATAAAAAATAGTTATGGAATAATGATATGTGTATACTTTTATGAAAGTATTTTTCAAGACAAATATATTCATATAATTTTGACATTTGGAATCTCAACAACTTAAAATTTATTGATCATTTATATTTTCAATGTTTGACTCAAAGCTTGTCCAAAACGTCATCTAATTATGATACGGAGGGAGTAAGTTATGTTTAATAACTTTTGTATTTCTAAGTTTTGGTGTAAGTTACAAGTTGATCCATTTTTTTTTATAATAATAATAACTTTTGTGTTTTTCAAAGTTATAAGTTAATTTGTTCCTTTGTATTTAATAATTTTTTTTAAAATAAGTTGTGTTTCTAAGTTTTCGCATAAGTTATATGTCATAAGTTATAAGATATAAATTAGTATACATAATTTATTATAAACAATCTTCAAAATATATGTCAATAATCATGACGTGCTACGTGAACGTAGTGTAGCAGCACTCCACATGTCCATGGATCCTCGTCGGACTCCATAGTTCTGCCACGTCAAGCTGAAAGTGACGATGCCGTCGCGTCCACGAATCTGTCGTCTCCTTGCTCGTTTTTGTCCTGGCTCCTCTCATCCAAATCACGCGGACGTGTCACAGCAACGAACTCATCGATGGCCGGCAACACCAAAGGTCCAAAGCGCGGCGGCATAGTCGTCTTCGTCGCTCTCCAGTCAAACACCTTTTACATCTCGTCGCAACAAAATAAAAAAAGTATTGGCTCTCCCGTCTTCACTCTCTCTGCTTTGTTTCGTCCTTTCCCCTCTGGTTGCTTCTAACTAGTTCTCGCTCACAAGTCACAACGGACTAATCACTCGCCGGCGCCGATCCCCGCCCTCTCCGGAAACCGGCGGCGGGAAATTAAGGCGATCGATCCCCCTTCCAATCGCTGTGTCGCCACGCGGGCGGAGGAGGGCATGGACGGCCCGGGCTCCTCCAAGCAGCGCGCGGCGGCGGCGGGGCTCCTACGTCCCCGACGACGCGCTCGTCGAGATGTTCGGCCTCCTCCCCGCCACCTCCCTCCACCGCTTCAAGTGCGTCTCCAAGGCGTGGTGCGGCCTCATCACGGACCCACTCCACCGCCAGCGGTACGCGCAGACGCTATCAGGGTTCCTCTGCGCCTCCGCCGCCTGCGAGACCTGCCGCGTAGGCGGCGCCGAGAGCTCGCGGCGCACGTGCCCGCACGCGACCACCCGACGGCGGTTCGTGAACGTCTCCGGGATGGCGGAGCCGTTCCCGGACGCCTCCTTCTCCTTCCTGCCGCCTCCCAACACCGAGGGGTTCCGCGACGTGATCCTGGACGCCCGCGACGGCCTCGTCCTACTCGCCCGCGTCGCACGGGGGCACGACGAGGCCCCTCCCGACCTCCACCCGCCTGCGAGCTACCTCGTGTGCAACCCGACGACGGCGCGGTGGGCGGCGGTGCCGGGATCCGGCTGGGTCCCGAGCGCCACGCAGCGGACGGCGCTCACGTACCTGCTCTTCGACGCCGCCGCCGCCAACATATTCCACCTCCTCCAGTTCCGGCTCGACGACATGGACTCGGTGCGGTCAGTACACACCTACTCGTCGGCGTCCGGGTCGTGGTTGGACAGGGCGGGTGCCTGGCTCGACGGCGGGTGGAGAGACTGGGGCCGCGGCATGGCGGTGATCCAGCCAGGAACAGGCGCGGCCGTGTCCCACAGCGCGCTGCACCTCGTGGTCGACACCGACGGCACGTCAGGCCCGAACAACCTCGTCGCCGTGGACGCGGAAGGCCGCACGCGTCAGGTCATCCCGCTGCCACGTCGCGACGTGGTGGAGAAAGACTGGCACTCGGTGTTCGTCGCCAAAGGCACACGTGGCATGCTGCACTACGCCATGTGCGTGCGCCCGCCGCACGGGCGGCTTTCGGAGGAGAAGCCGCTCAGGCTGCTGGTTTGGGTGCTACAGGACTATGACGCTGGGGAGTGGGTGCTTAGGCATGACGTGGCGTTCCCCGAGCTGTTTGGACGGATCGCGTGCCAGTTCCGCGTTGAGTATAGTGTCGTCGCTGTTCATCCGGATGGGGGATGGGTGTTCTTTGTCCGGCATTGGGACCGTAAGCTGGTTGCGTACGACATGGATCGTAGAGAGGTCCGTGTTGTCGCTGATCTTGGTGATCTTGGTGATCAGCTTCCTGTTCCGTTTGTTCCTTTGTACAAGGAGTCAGCCGCGCTGACGAACCAGCAATGACAATGAAGGTGTTGTGTTGGATTCAGAGTACGTAGTATACAAACTGCTCCAGTTGGGATGCTTGAAAATGATTCTGCTCACAGAGTCTCGGGTTTGGTAGGGAAATTGGGAAAAGAATGTTCCCTTTTGTGCCGTATTCTGCTTCTGCCCCCTACTGATGAAATTTCTGGTGAGTGATACTGACATTGATACTACTACTGAGTTTTCGTTTCTTCAGTTCTTCTCGAAGCTCAATGATGTACTATTTTCAAACCATGAACCATGCTTGGTGTAGCAGAATTCCCAAATTGAAAGGTTCTGCGTAGCTTCTTGGGGTCGATTTCCTGCGGTATTCAGAAAGGTTTCTTTTTCGATGACCGTACTCTGAAGATGGAAATCACGTTGTAAGTATTTGATTGACTACAGGCAAGTATACTTGTCTGCAAATTGGTGAACCGAACTGGCTGGGATCTGATCTTCTGCATGTTTGTGATGGATAAAAAAAAACGTTTATAGAAAACGTGACAAGGATGAACAAAAATAAAATGTAATGGACCGATGCAAGGTCCAAATTATATCTGTATCATGTTTGTAATTAATATTAATAATACAGTACTTTATATATTGTGACAGCCCAAATAAAAACATCATAAAGTGAGCTATTACATTATTTTTTTGAGAATAAGTGAGCTATTACTTATGTATATAGTACCTCCTGATTTTTCTTTGGGGCTTCCCTCTTGTATGCATATAACTTCTCCTTGTGCATGCAATAAATAAAACGTTCTTAAATGTCATCAAATAGATAAATCCCCAAAATACTCTATCCAAGTTTCTTGGTGAAAAATTTGAATTACCATGATTTTTAGATATATAAACCAATTTTAAGTTCCAAATTCAAATGAGTTCCAGTTTTTTCTTTTTTTTAAAAAAAAAAGAGTTACGGTACCCCTCTCTGGGCCTGCTAACTCTAAACTTCTGCCCTTTCTCTCGTTTCTCAGCCGCGGCCCATCAATGGCCCGAGTTTTCTACCAGCGACTAGCAAAGCCCATGGCTTATTTATCCATTTCGTTTTTTTTTTACTTTTTTCGAATTAAACTGGCCCATGACCCAAAAGCCAAACATTGTATAATTTAATCTTAAATAAAGGGTTTATGCTGAACCCAGCGGAAATAGATTGCCTTTTTTTGGTACTATAATTCTCTTGTGAGTTTAGACGTTTATTAGGTGTTGTTTTCCCACCACCGCAAAATTTAATGAAAAAGGAACGACTATTAGCATGGTACTTCAAAACAAACAAGAGCGTAATTTGTTGACACTATGATCCGGTCACGCCAAAAAAAAACAAAACGACTTCTTAAATAATATCTTATTCTAGTTCAGATTTGAAACTATGGAAATGATAAAACATTTTCTATCTATCTGTATAATAAGTTGAAATATATGTGAACCATGATCCCTATGATGCAGTTAAGGTTGCACAAGAATTTTTGTATTGACAATGCCATATTAGTGTTTACTTGACAAAGTAAGGAAATGTTAAATAGAGAAGCATAATTTCGAATGCAAATGCACATGTACTCTAAACTTATCCTGCGTATGAAGGCCTCATTTGAAACAAAAAGAAGAAGGAATTATAGAGAATTTAAATCCTATATAGGGAAATATCCTATAAACTCCCTTTGGAACAATAGATTATGTTCCTATAAATGGACTGACTTGGTTCATCGAAATTTTGTTGGAATTTTACCAATAGATAGATTGAACCTCCACGGAAAATTCCTTTTGTGTCTTTTGCTAATCGAATTCGTTATGACAGTCTCAACCTGAAACTATTCAATAGATGCTATATTCTTACAAACCACAATTAGAAGGTACATCCCACAACCCTGCAATCGTTGTGGCGACTAGTGTGAGTGCACGTGACGGCGGTGAGCGCGCACACCCTCGAGCCCACTGCGACGGATAGCGTGAGCGCGACGGTGAACGCGAGCACGAGGGTCTGCTTGCCAAGGCCACGGCGAGGAAGAAGTCATGGTCCTAGAAAAAACTAGTGCCTCGTCCAACGCAGTTTTGCTCGTGTCTTCAGTCATCATGCCTCTTGCCACAACATTTTTTTTTCTAACACAACAACCTATTAAATACTACGAAAACTACCTATAGTTTCATATTTTGATTGTCCTTAGGCTTCTTTCTATGCTCATCTAAACATTCAATGCCTTATTTTTTCTGTCTTTTCATGATTCATAGGAGTTTAAACAGATTTCTTTGTTTTTTTTTTCTAGTTGTGCGCGTCTAGAATCCTGCATTCTAAAGGTGAAACAACAAAAACAAAGAAAAACATTAGAAATGACTATTTATGTAGTCAAAACAAATATTATCTTGCACGTGTGCCACTCTTAAAAGCACCTATTTTAAAATCTCTTATAAATGCTATATCTTTTGCCATTTCTTTCTTTTTTTCAAAATAATTTTATATATTTGTAGAATGTTAGGACGTGTGTGACTCAAAATGACAATGGGGACCCGATCCCCGATTCCCCGCGGGAAATTCCTTCATTGGGGATCGGGGATGGGAGAGATTTGCTCCCCACGGGGCTGCTAATGGAGGAAATTCCATCCCCATCGGGGCTGGCGGGTTCGGGGACGTCACCCCTGTCCCCGTATCCGAAACCCGCGTACCCGCCCCGCTAGATATATGTTCACAATGCAGATCCACATGGAGGCCCATTTTCATCATCCAGCCCAACTAGCAGGGGGGAGTATATATTGCAGCTAAACCCTAACTTCAGCAGTTCAGCACAACAGCACCCGTGAGTCCTCTCTTCCCTTGCTCACGCCGCGCACAGCAGCACCAGCCCCGACACAGCAACCCCGCCCGTCCCCGGTGCCAGCGCCAGCAGCTCCCGTCCTCGATGCTGGCAGCCCTGCCCCGCTCGTCCCCGGCACCACCCCCTCCCCTCCACGCGGATTCGCAGGCCGTCCCCGCCGCACGCTCCCCGCCGGGCCCCGACTCCGGCAGCGGCTCCCCGCGGGCCGACACGGAGGCCATCCCCGACGCCGGCACCCCCGCCCCTTCCCCGGCGCCAGCAGCGGCGCTCCCCGCGGGCGGACGCGGGGCCATCCTGACGCCGGCACCCCTGCCCCGCCCCCGCTCTGCCAGACGACTGGACGAGGGAAGCACGGAGCGCCGCAGCACCAACCGCGACCTGTCCATCGCCGCCGTCGAGCCGCCGTCGCCAGTCGCCAAGCCGCCGCCGTCGAGCCGTCTTCACCGAGCTGTCGCCGTCGAGCAGTCGTCGAGCTCCAGTGGTACAGGTCCCCTGCTTCCTCTTCCTGAACATGGATTCGCCCAATGCCTCTTCTTCCTCGCCTATCGCCATGAGCTCCGACAGCGACAACACAAGGTGAGCACTGAGCACAACTTCTCAGATCTCTTTGTTCCAGAAATCAATGTTGATCGGACCTTAATAATAGCTCTGTCAAGCTCTTAGTTACATGATTTCCATCGTTGCGTGCCTAACTAACCAACGTCCGGGGTCCTTGCGAAGGGATGCCGCATCGGATGCCAATCGGACACCACCCGCAACGAGCGTTGTAGCCGCTATGCCTGCTGTCGCAGTCGTAACTGGTGTTGTGCAGCCTATGCTTGTTGCCTTTGCTGCTGTGCCAAGCGATGCGCATGCTATTGCCCCTGTTGGAGTTTGCTCCGGCTCTAAATCAAAGGTCAGCTGGCAGCTGACCCAACCTCGTGTGAAAAGAATGGCTACCCTGTCGAAAAGTCGTCTTGCAGTCAAAGGAGCTCCGTCTGCTCCGCCAACTCCAGAACCTTCATCCTCCGGTGGCGGCGCTCGTCTAATAAAATCTCTAGGGTTTGAATTGCTGCAGATTTTATAGTAATCATATGATTTATGTATGATGAACCTAAACGTGTGTGGTTTTATATTCAGGTTTACCATGAGATCGACTCCGGTCAGTGGAAGTAGCAGCCAACAAGAATCAGAACAGCCCCCAACCCCACAAGCTGAGTCGGTTAATGGTACCGAGCCAATACTAGTTGATGATGATGATGATGAAGAGACCGAGGATCAAGATTTTGGCACAAAGAGGAAGCTAAGATCTATTGTTTGGAAAGATTTCAAGAAAGTGAAAGTATCTGGTGAAGACAAGGCTCAATGCAATTGGTGTCACAAGAAGCTTGGAGGGGGCAGCAGGAATGGGACTAGACATCTTCATGACCATTTGAAAATATGCACATTGAAAAAGATCAAGTTGAATAATCAGAACAAAACTCTGTCTCAATCTGCCTTGAGGTTCAATTCCCAAGAGGGGGGGGGGGGAATATCTGTGGAGAATTATACATTTGATCGTGAAGTCGCTAGAAGAGAGCTTGCTGCCATGATTGTACTGCATGAGTACCCATTATCTATTGTTGATCATGCTGGTTTTCGAAGGTTTGTGAGTGCACTTCAACCATTATTCAAGATGGTCACTCGAAACACTATCAGGTAACATTTGTGGCTAGTTTAGTACTTCAGTAGCACATTTCTGCATGTATTGAAATTACACTTTAGTTCTCTTATTCACACTTTTATTTCTGCATGTATAGGAAAGATATTATGGATACATATGCTGAAGAAAAGAAGAAGGCCTTAGAGTACATGGCTGGAACCAAGTCGAGAGTGGCCATAACCTCAGACATGTGGACTTCTGACAACCAAAGGAGGGGGTACATGGCTATCACAACTCACTTTGTCGATGATACATGGGTACTTAGAAACATTATAATGAGATACTTGTTGTAAAAATGAGATCAGTTCTTCCTGCCATAATTTTTTATTTATGAAATGAACTTAATTCCTGCTGCCTCTATTTATTTGTAGGTTTATTTATGTGCCTGCACCGCACACAGCAGAAGTTATTAGTGAAGAGTTGTATGAAGCATTGGTGGAATGGAATATTGATGAAAAGATATCAACTTTGACACTTGATAACTGCTCCACAAATGATAAGGTAATCCCCGAGCTAATCAAGAAGATAGGAAAGCCAAAACTGATGTTAGAAGGGAAATTGTTGCATATGCGTTGTGCTGCCCATATTCTCAACTTGATTGTGAAAGATGGTCTAGAGGTTATAAAGAGTTCAATAGCAAAAATACGTGATAGTGTTGCTTTTTGGACAGCCACACCTAAAAGAGTAGAGAAATTTGAAGAAATTGCTAAGCATGTCATAGTTAAAATTGAGCACAAGTTAGGCCTTGATTGCAAAACTAGGTGGAACTCTACCTACAGGATGCTTAGTATTGCTCTACCTTTGAAGGTTGTTTTCAACTGTGCAACACGTGTTGAGAAAC
Source organism: Microstegium vimineum (assembly GCA_022036555.1). Taxonomy (NCBI): domain Eukaryota; kingdom Viridiplantae; phylum Streptophyta; class Magnoliopsida; order Poales; family Poaceae; genus Microstegium; species Microstegium vimineum. The sequence goes on from CM039120.1 coordinate 51,576,604, forward strand.
TCTTTGATTCTGCTCCTAGTGAGGAAGAATGGGCTTTTACTAAAGAGGTAGTTGATAGGTTGAAGTTATTCAATGACATAACTGATGTATTTTCTGGAACAAATTATGTGACAACCAATGTGCAACTGCTAAAAATTTGTGAGGTTAAAGAGCAAATGAAGCAATGGGCTGTATGTGGCAATCAGATTATACAAGAAATGTCAGTAGAGATGATTGCAAAGTTTGACAAGTATTGGAAGGAAATTCAAGGACCTATGAGATTAGCCACCATTCTTGATCCTCGGTTTAAGACTGATTTCCTCCTTGGATTTATTGAGACACTCACTGGTGACTCAAGTGAGGATAGTGCAGAAAGAGTGAGTGATGTTACAAGCACTCTTTATGATTTGATGAAGGAGTATGAAATGGATGATGAAGAAGATAACACAGAATCATCAACCCCTGCACTTGCAAATTCAGGTGTGCTGTCCACAATCAGTGCACGTGTTGCTACTAGAAGACCTGCAGCAGTTAGGTTCAAATCTGAGCTAGATAGATACTTAGAGGATGAGTTGGTCCCTATTCAAACAGAAAACTTTCAAATCCTTGATTGGTGGAAGGTGGCTGGGACACGTTATCCTGTATTGAGGAAGGTGGCAAGAGATATATATGCTATTCCAGTTAGCACAGTTGCATCAGAATCGGCATTTAGCACTAGTGGAAGGGTTGTTAGTGAGCACCGCAACCGCCTCACTCCAGAAATATTAGAAGCCTTAATGTGTTCACAAAACTGATTGCGAAACAAATATCGAGGTTTATATGTTGTACCAATCATAAATTATCATTAATACATTTTCTTACTGCCATTGTTGCATAACCATTATAATTATTCCATAGGTGATGAAAAGGAGGAATCAGCAAGCTTTTGGAGCTGTCTTCAGGAAATCCAAGATAGGATGGAGGTACTAAATGAAAAAATGATAACTGGTAATATTGTTACTGTAAAATACTTGAACAATTTATATTTGTATATTCATTGTTGCATGTTGAATGCAGGGACTTGCACTTCTGTGAGATGTGAAGTCTTTGACTACTTCTATGCGGATTGGAGGAGTGGAGGACTGCTCACTGTTGTTTTGTGTTCTCACTTCTCACTTCTAGTTATTTAATTAGTGTGTTGTATCTTATGCCAATGTGCAAAAACTGTCACTGCCACGAGCCCACGAGCTTGTAAACTTATGGCTATGCTTTTGTGCTACTGCTGCTGCTAAAGCAAGTGCCACTTGCGGCCTTGCTCGAAGTTGTTGTATGCATTTGTGCTAGTTGCTTTGACTTGGATGGCTGAATGCCATGATCTGTGACTGAGTCACTGAGACTATGAGAAATTGAGAATGTGGCTGGCTGTATGCCATTATTATGAAGTATGAATTTTGGATGACAATTGATAATCGTATGTTAATCATGCTTATTATTCTATTATTTTCAGTTGGATTATTGTCGGGTACGGGGATCACCATCGGGGAATTAGTCCCCGCGGGGAACGGGGCTGGGGAAAAATGTCCCCCCGACGGTATTCACGGGGACGGAGACGGGGAAAGTTTCCATCTGCGGGGACAGGGATGGCGGGTCAATCCCCGACGGGGAATTCACCGTTGCCATCTGGATGTGTGACTCCACAACAGTACTGTACTCGAGATGGAACCGTTAGTACAAGGAAAAGAGAAAAGAAACAAACTTCAGTATTCCTACGGTACTTCTACAATACAAAAACTAACGAAAGGTTAAAAAAAACAAAAACGATTCCGACGACACGTGCTGGTACCGTGCGCCCCGGTTCCCGAGATATATAGGACGCTCCAGATACCTCCCTTCGCGTCCCATCGGCTCTTCGCATCGCCTTTCTTCTCTCTAAACCCTAGCCGCCGCCGCCGCCGCCGCCTTGCGCCTCGATCCGAGCAACTCGCGAGGAGGTGAGCCGCCACACCTCCCCGCCTCGTCGCCGTTGCGCTGCGCGGATCGCTACGGAATTTCGGTTTTCCTGACTGATGGGATTTACCCCCTTCTATAGTTTGCCGTGCAGGTAGCTCCGACTGATTTGATTTGGCCCAAGATGGCGGAGGAAAAGGTGGGGCGGATCTTCGTCGGCGGGCTGTCGTGGGACACCACGGAGCGCACGCTCGAGCGCACCTTCGGCCAGTACGGCAAGGTCATCGAGGCACAGGTATAGCGACGACTCTGCCCTGCCCTGCCTTGATGCTTGTAATTTGAGGGGATTGGAGTTAGTTTAGTTGGGGGTCCCCTGTTTTGGTGTCCGATTTGATGGATGTGCTCCTCCCAAACAAAGGGAGTCATAGAATAGGGTTATTTCGGGGATTACCCTTTAATATGGATCACTTTTTGTTATACCTTGTTGCATGATAGTCTGATGCAGTAGGCGCAGAAATAAATAATGGTTTGCTGCAGATATATTTTTTACATAAACCATAGCAAATGCCAAGTGAATCAATTTTCTTTGTGATACAGAAAGATTTCACTTACAAAATCTGGGGGAAAACAGATGATTAAACTGCTTGTTAACTGTTGCAATTTGGGCATGTTTAATTTGGTTACCAGGAACCATAGAGTTTTATTGAATTGTTTGTAGTTGTCTGTTGTCACCATTCTGATTATGTTTAATGTTCATCATAAGTTAATGATGGCAATCCATTGCAGTGAAGGCATATGTTACAATGCTTATTTGTATCATGGTTGTAAGTTGATTTTTTTATAATAACCACAACAACAATAAAGCCTTTCAGTCCCAAGCAAGTTGGACAAAAGAATTTTTATATATATCATAAACTCGAACAAGTGATGTTTCTTATTTATGTATGTCAGGGCTTGTTTTTTCTCCCCCGTTTAGTCTTACAATTTCAATCTAACAGCAGCTGCTGATTCATAGAGGCTACGGTCACTTCCATTTCTACATGTTAGGAAGTTAGCAAAGTTTCAGGAAAAGAAATTCACTAATCAATTGAGCACACGCTGGTTAGCATTTCTGCGGTGATGGGTTCAGTAAAAATCAATTGGAGGCATATACACTGTTAGATTCAGTTTTGCTAGATGCGCTCTGTTTTGTGGACGGAACCAGAGACCTCTTTTTGTCATGTTAATACCTAAGATAACTGCTGCCACCTTTAGATCACAGAAAAGAATCATTACTGGCATGGTTAATGAACTCCACAGAAGTAAACATGGTTGCCAGAGCTGGACTGAGTTTGTGGCAAAATTTGGTTGCATCTCTTTCTTCTGGATCAGTTTGATAAGAAAGGCAGAGGAACCATTTGTCCTTTCAGTACCGAGGCAGCAATGGTGATGCTGAAGAGTGTTGTATGCTCATCTGTGCCTACATCTGCTTCGAAGAGCATTATTGCCAGTGTCCATTGTGCATTTCCCATTGCAATGGAAATGCTTAGTTCTTCATGCAAAAGAAAAACCAGGATTAAAAAAAAATGCATTTAGACTTTCGGATTATGTTTTTCTGACTCTGAAGGATATGGCAGGGTATAAAATCTACCTGGTAATGTTATAGTTCATCTCTAGTTTTGTGCCTACTATACAACTGACCAAAAGTAATCGGTCTCAGTTCAGTTTTCTGGATTGGATACTGGTTCTTGCAGCACATGGTCCTCACCTGGAAGTGTTCAGACTCATCAATGTCTTTTGTGGTCACTTGCTTCATTCTTCAGTTCTGACTTCTGACCTTTGGCTGTAGTAATCATTAGTGTTCTTAACCAGTGGATGGTCAAAGCAGATTTTGATTTGCATACAATATTTGAGCTGCGGCATAAGGATCGACTGTTAACTCTTGTACAGAGATGATTTCACTGGTTTTGCACAATGTTCATTAGCTGTTTGATTTCATACATCACCACCATAGTTTGCATGTTGTTCCTATTGATAGAATTTTTGGTTGCTCACTATTATATAAAGTTTCCGTCTTCCCATTGGTTCATTTTCATTGTATGTATAGGTTGTAGTGGAAAGGGAGACAGGCCGCTCGAGGGGATTTGGATTTGTCACATTTTCAGAACCTCGGGCTGTGGATGCTGCCATTCGGGAATGCATAATGGAGAACTGGATGGCCGTAATATTTCTGTGAACAAAGCTCAACCTAGGAACTCTGATGATGGCTATGGATATGGTGGTGGTGGTGGTGGTTACTCATCTGGTGCTAGAGGTGGATATCGTAGTGGAGGTGGTGATGTTCCAGCAGCAAGTGATGATTGTTTCAAATGTGGCCGCCCTGGACATTGGGCTCGTGAATGTCCTTATTCAGATGGAAGTGGTAGAACTGGAAGGTACTCTCCTGCTTCAAGGTATGGTGGTGCCACTGGGGGACGTGGTGATCGCTTTGGAGGATCAGATCGTTTTGCTCGCTATGATGATGATCGATATGATGGTGGCCGCTATGTAGACAGCAGGGATACTTATTATGGTGCTGGGCGTGATCGTTATGCTAGTGATCGCTATGCACCAGCAGCAGCAGCAGCAGCAGCAGAGCGCTATTCTGGTGACAGGTACAGTGGTGCAGATCGTTATGCGTCCAGTGGCTTTGCCAGAGAGAGGAGCTATGAGAGAGATGGAGGGAGGTCCAATGGAGGTTACTACCGTGATGATGCAAGGGGCACTGGTGGCTATGGCAGAGGTGGTGGTTCACGTGGCGGCGGCGGTGGTGGTGGTGGGCCTGCTCGCTTTGGTGGGAGTTACCGAGATAGGCCTGCTCCATATGACCGTCCTAGCAGGGGAGGGGCAGGAGGGGCAGCTCGTGCTTATGATGATCGTTACTGAAGAATGTTTCCTTGAAGCAGAACAGAGATATATGTGTATTTCAGTTATGCATCAGTATTTGCATTTGCCAGGTTGATCCTTCAATTAGTTATTCTGCACTCTGCAGTGAAGTTTGTTTTATTAGTCTCTGAAGACAATGGTTCAGTATGTGAGTCATTATTATGTAGGCAGTGTGATCCTGGTTCATTCGGCATGTTTGTGTAATTACTTTGGAGTTTGCACTAAATAATGAACTAATTGCAGTATGTGATCTTTGAATTAGCCTGCTGTTCTGCTTACTGAGACAGCGGTGCCACATTTTGCATTGTGGATGAACTTTGCACCAATACAATGCTGAGATGTGCTTGTGCGGCAGTGTGCAGATCTGTGGAAATGGATGTGCTCTGATATTTATTTGCCGCACAATCTCCAATTTGTTCAGCTCTTGTTTGTATTAGGTTTATCGGTTGATATCAGAAAGGTTTAATTCTGGGTTGAGAAAGATGAGAACGTGAAGCTCAGAAAGATGTGGTTTATGCAGGCAGGTGATGTTTGTTGTGACATTTTCCGGCTGCAGATAAATCTGTTTGTTCTGTTCAAATCAAATTTACAAGCGATGTCTGGGTTCTGTGATGCGATAAATGGCTGGGTACAATGTCTCTGGAAACAGTTCTGTTGCTTGTTCCATGTTTAAATTTTCTTTCAAGGGCTGTAATTCGTTTGAAGATTATGGTGCCATGTTCACGGTTTAGATCAAATTGTGTGCCACTGATTATTCATTGAAGATGGATTGCACACAGAAGAGAACGATGTGTTCGCCATAATGTTGGCTGTTGATGAAGTAAGCGTGAAGCGCGCTTTGGCACAAAGGATGCTCCAAAAAAAAGTATGGTATTATTTGCCGTTTACAGTATGCCTTGATCCATTCAACAAAAATACACCAGTCCACTGAGACAAGAAAAGACGATGAAAGCAAGCTGGCACGACAGAGGGCTTAAAAAATTGGCACTACTAATTTTGCATCTTGATTCGTTTAAACCAAAGATGGCACGGCGTTTCTTTGTCGTCTGCGTCTTAATCTACTGAGACAATTGTCATTTCATCAGTTTGTCTAAAGCAATTAAGCTGGCAAGATTGGTTCTTAAAAATGGTTTCGTTTTCATTTGAGGCCTTGTTTGGATGCGCATGTATCTCATTCAAACCACATGTGTTGGAGTGTATTTAAACTAATATTCACTCTAATTCACTTCAAATCATGTGGTTTGAGAGAGATATATGCACATCCAAACAAGGCTTAAATGTAGAGAATTCAGATATTAGAAACAAAGCTGGCAGGCACGATGGTGTGGCGCTCTACAAAATTGGCAAAAAAAAGTCTTCTCCGTCTATTCAACAACTTGCCATTTTGAGTTTGTTACTAATTGAGAGGACTTGGCGTATGTCAACGCCGTGGTTCTCTCGACTTATTTCAGCTACCTCTCTCAACGCCGTAAAGTTGAGGGAGATCTTTTTTTTTGGGTAACCTAGTGGGACCATCAGAACAGTAGTAACCAGTTAACCACATCATGCCTCCCAGTCTCCCTAGTCCCATGATAAGCATGTTCGCCTCAATTATTGGTTTTGCCTCTGCCCAGCTCAAGCATCAAGCAGCTGTACTCAGCCACAACCACAAGCTCAGTAAGTTAGGTCCTATCCTGCAGGTGGTGGAAGCAGTGGGGTTTAACATAAACCAATTAGTTTCATAAATTAAGATAAAACATTAGTTTGGAAGTCACTCTGTTTTATTAAACCATAGGATAACAGAGTACCTTCAACTACAGTACAGACTGCGGCAGAACCTTGTAGGGGTTCAGGATCGAATTGGGGTCCAGCAACTTCTTGATGGAGGCCATTAGTTGCACCTAATAAAAACAGAACATGAGTTGGGCAAGGCAACTTGAATTATCCTGCGTAGAGTTACTAGTGATGTACATACTACAAGCACTAACAAATCGATACTAACATGTCCATTGTTCTTAAAGTAAAATCACGCATTAGCCCATTGCTTGCATTTAGCTACTGGAACAGTTAAAAACAGTTCTGACTACTGAGCTATGCCACATTTGAGAGGACCAATAGACTAATCAAAGCAGGAAGGACCTAAGCATCTCCTGACTCCCATAAAAGCACAGTGTACAAAATAGTGCAAAAAAAGTGGTGCACAAAAGCCTGGGTGTGTTCAACCAAACAGGCTTGAATGCACAAGCAAAGTAGCAATTCAATCGATGAAGTCTACAACTCATTGGTCATTTCCTAACTCATCATGTACATGCTTCGTGCAAGTGGTGGACTGGTGGTAGAACAATGGAAAACTTACTGCTTCAGGTGATTTACTGTAGTGAATCTTCTCAGCTTTCATTAGCCCCAAACCATGCTCTGCACTGATGCTTCCTCTTTGTGCTGAAGTCCATTCATAGACAAATGGTTCAATTTGTCCAAGAGTCTAAAATTCCATTGAAAAAACAAGAAAAGGTTATCCATTAACCACCTCAAGACACTGAAGCATTAAATAAGTAAACAATCTACATCCAATTTCCAAGTTATACCCAAATTGATATAAAAGACATACATTGTCGTCATATTTGCTTGATACAATGTTCAAATGCAGATTCCCATCTCCAAGGTGGCCATAGCCCAATACCTCTGCATTATCACCTAGAAAACCAACATACTAAGTTAACTGGAAGCCCGCAGATTTTTTGTAGATCAAGTCTTACAATTACCAAGACGGCAGCGCATTTCTTCAACAATATCATAGAGCTTCTCTACAGGTATGGACAAGTCATATTTATACACAGCACCAACTTTGACAGATGCTTCTGATATACCCTGCAAGTACAACAACAGAAGCAGAATCTTATGATTTATTACTACATGGTCCATCATTTTGTGCATTTGAAAGTTGGTCTGGCACTTGAAGCTTTAGGTTTGAAGGTTTTAACTGGAAAAAACAAACCGCATGTTCCAAAGGAAAAAAGTTTAGTTCAAATCAGACATTGAATCATTTTGTAATCCGTAAACATGAGCATGTGTTAAATGTTGTTAGCTATCACTTGCTAGTACAGAACTATCACTAAGCACATGAACAGTTTGATACTGATGGTTGACTAGTTTTAGCACAGACATAACATTAATCAGTCAACATTAAGGTATAACTGTATAAGAGATAAACAGAGTATTGATTATCGGATGACAACCTCACGGATCCGCCAAAAGTTTGATGCTTGGCTGATATCCTGCGCGATAACACCATCAGCTACTAGACCATCTTCCATTGAACGCAACAAAAATGCTTCCAGTTTTGTTCTACAAAAGAAAACCAGGAAAAAAGACATGACGAGAAACTAGAATAGTTTTAAGCACAAGATACACAGATGAACAGCCTAATCTCATCTCAGTATCTGCAAGTTGGCATGATAATTGATCTTCCACATAGCAATTGTCAATTTTCTCTCAAGCATATGCCAATAAGATAATGTCAATTGTCAGGTCACAGAATAAATATGTTCAGACGAAAACATGCTACAGAAATCATCATCTATTCATCTAGTCCATATCCATAAAGGACAACAATTTATTTCGTGCTATTATTTTCACCAAGTAATGTAAAAAAAAAGAGAAAATCAGTACAAAGATAGAAAGCTTCATGCAAGCAGAAACTTTTTTACTATTTGATAAATCTTGTGAATAAAAAAAAGTAAAATAGGTATTACATTCTCTCTAATTAGCAATAGTCACATATAAATCAGAACCAAAGGGAAACAGTAATAAGTTCTACTGTCATAAACATTGACAAATGATCATTGTTGAATCATGTTCTATTTCTATGATAACTTACTTGTCATATGATTCATCACTTCCTGTTGTCTCAATTAAAACATAAAACTTGTACGGTGCTGCAGGTAACGGATTGTGAACTCCTTCCAAATGTCGCATAGCCTCCAGAATAAACAATATATCAAAAACCAATCTAAATATGCAAAGCAGACAAAATAATGAAATATTTCATTGTATATAGGGACACCTTAGAAAATCAAGTTCTTTTCAAGGTCTTATGGATGTATAAGAATATCAGAGGCATATTTCATTGCATCAAACTGATCAACCTAGCAAGGGATTCACAATTTCATCCCTTGTTCTAAATGACAGACTGGCATAAAGCTGGGTCTAATGTGGGACAAAGTTGAGGAAGGTCCAATTTAGTTATTAGCTTAGACATTAAAATGATGATACATAACAAATTTGTGGGTCTTAATTCACTCTATGATGCATAACTTAATTCAAAACGTATTTCATATGTAAGTACCAGATTAATACAGTGATGATCCATGAATTCAAATGCAGACAAGATCTCACCCAAGCTCCTCCTTGCTGTCAGCAGTAATTTCTGGGAACACAATCAGTAAGCAGTAATCACTATTGAAGACCTTATGCATAGAAATGATTGAGTAAATTTATTTTTATATAAAAAGTAGAAAATGCCAAGGGAAATTAACCTGGCAGCTTTTGTAGTCATTGCAGGAAAGAAATGCAACATTAGTTGATGGTAGCTTTGCAGGCGTAAGTACTGATATTTTGGTGACTACTCCTAGTGAGCCTTCACTTCCTGAACGATAAATTGTGTATTCACTAACTGTTTGGTGTTGCAAAAATAATACTGCTTTCACAGTGGTCATGGAGTAGTCATCACGCTCAGTACATACCAATAAATAAGTGCTTCAGATCATACCCAGTATTGTCTTTCCTTAAAGTAGTAAGCATATCAAGGATAGTCCCATCAGCCAGGACAACTTCAAGACCTGTATGGGAACAAACATAATTTAAAAGGAAAGTACAGATCCCTGAGAGTTTAAATACATGTGTTTTGTGTTAAAATAACTATAAGATCAATGTGTACCTACCGAGTACACTTCCATGAAGTGAACCGTAGCGTATGAAACGCAGGCCACCGGCATTAGTTGAAATATTCCCACCAATGTGGCAACTACCTTTTGCTCCCAAGTCAAGTGGCATAATAAACCTGAGAAGCAGATCAAGCCAATTAGGCTTCTAGCATGGAAACCAAAGAACTGGTATTCTCTAAAGGGTAGCTCATGAGTCATGAGTGTAAATTCTTTTGTTCAGAAAATGGAGACAGACAAATTTAGTCAAGAATTTTCAGTATATATGCACCATAAGAAGTTACATACTTTATGTTGGCCTATTGGGTGGCAAAAAAAAAAAAAGGATCTTATAAGAATTGAACTATAAGGAATGAAAAATGTTCTGGAACCTGTCACAATCATTAGTGATTCCACAAGAAAGAACAAATGAGTATGAGACCTTTATTGATGAGTCAATGCTTAACACACTATCTAGTAGTATATCCAGCAGACCAGCACAAGACTCTGAAATAGAAATCAGAACAAAACAGATAGGGAAAAACTGCGAAATATAACTTTACCCTTCATTTTCCACGAAGTTACTTAAATTCTCCAGCACACAACCAGCTTCACAAGTAAGAATACCATTTACCTAGCAACACCATAATAAGCAGACTTAGAAGTTGGCACCTTCTTTGTAAACTGTTCAAGGATTTCTCGTGACCCTTGGATGCATTTGAAGAAGCAACTAATGAGAATACAACAAAATGCAAGGTACTGAACCAGGCAAAAGAAATTGAACTCACATTATCAAAGGAAATGATTTTGTCCATGCCTGCGAGGCCAACAATCACCTGCAGACAAGGGCATAAAACATAAGCAGTGATCTTGGACCTTAACACTATGAACAGTTAAAAACTACAAATGCAGATGACAAAACTAATTTGGCACATCAATATGCATAAGAATAGAAAATAGGGGAGAGATGTTAAAAAATAAAATAAAAATACTAAAGTTAACATTAAGCATAGAAGTGAAATTGAACAAGGTCTATATGATCTTTTATTCATATTTCACAATTTATCTGGTGTTCTGGTCGGTCCATGTAAACATAGCTCACATATTTGCAGCAAAATATCTCAGCCTTTTCTATTTAACAGCAAAGAAAAGTTGTTATTATTTGCATAAACAATAGGATGGGTCCAGAAAAATGAATATTATTCCTACATTTCATTCCTGACACAGATTAAAAAGATTTAGAAATACAATTACCTCATCATAAACAGGCACACTGCCACCTACAAGACCTGTGTTGCCACCCTGTGGAACCACAGCCAATCGTCTGGTGTTGCAATATGAAAGAATCTTAGAAACCTGGAAACAGAATGTTTGAATAAAGAATTTGCACACTAATTCTTTTCTTGTGTCTCGACAAGAATAGCAGAGATTAAAAAAAATCTTCATGACAAAGAAAAAGTGAACCAGCATAAGATATGTTATTTGCATGGATTTGATAACACCCTGGTATATGCAAACGAGTGATTTCAAAAATTTAGAAAATTAATGATCATTGAGGAAATTACACATTGTACACAAAGGCTGAACAACACTACTAAACTATGTTAATATGATGGTAACTAGTTTGCTATTCAAGAAATTAAATGCCCACTAATTGGCTGATGAAATACCTCTGTAGTATTTTTTGGTAAAAGTAGTAGCTGACTTGCACCCTTGTATTTACCCATCCAATCTACATTTGCAACTGCGACTCTGTCTTCATCCTGAACTACACCATTTTCACCCAAGATGCTCTTGAAGTAAGAAACATCATCAGAGCTCAGCTCTGAATAGGCTGGATTCCTCTGAATGTGTGTTGCAGAAGAACCGAATCTGCGCTTCTGAACTTCAGAAGCCTTCTTAGCACTGCTTTGACCTTCATATATTCCCCCACTAGTTGTAGGTCCACATAGAGGACTCTGTAGACTGGGAATCCAGTGGAATCTTCTACATGAATTCACAATGCGGTTTGCGGATTCATGTTGACTATGAGGCATGCCTGAAAAGCATAATTTACCATCAGATTTTAATCAAAACTTCTCAAGTTTTACAGGGATCATCGAAGATATCTAGTTACCAGTCTGTGTTCGAACATTAAAGATTATCATAGGCTAAAATTCTCACTATAATTTAATCGTTGATTATGTACTGTTAATGCTATCACCATCCTCACTGAAAGGAAAAAAAAATCTACTGCTGTAGTTCTTTACATCTAATAATGCCCAAGCCCTAGAGATTGACACATTTATTGGGTTATTGAACTAATCCGACATTTTTTTTAAAGACCCGGTCGCCCGGCTTATATTAATAAGGAGAAGAGCAGAGTAACAACTAATACATGCGCAACCTAACACAGTAGCACTGTGTGTAGGTGGTGAGGTGAAAACTTATTACTCCCTAATCCGACATTTTTTTGAACATGACATATTCTTCATCTCATAACCAACTAACGAAGCACTTATGAAGATACATTTAAGCAACTACGTCAAAGATTGGCGTACACCATGCACTACCAGCTCTTCAATCAACCTCGTAATACTCTGGTACGCAAACTTGCCCCAGATGATAAAAAGGAAAATCAATTTCTATTCGAAGCTGCATTCTGACGCTACGTCGCCAGCTGAATCACTAACCACCATGGCAATACAGCCTATGTCAAGCTCGTACAACATATGGCTTACCATCCCGGCAACTGAACAATAATTAACAGAGTCGAGTGTGATGAAGCATCTGCAGATTAGTTTGGTGCTCCAGCACCAACAGATAAAAGTCCCCATTGACTAGGACCAGGCCTGAAGTTAGAACGAACGAAGAACGAGCGCGCGATTACACCAGAACTGTGCCAGATCACCAACACGGCAACACTGAAGCGTAATCCCACACCCGAACACCGCTAATCCCGCTCTACGCACTACGGGCGGCTCGAGGACAAAATCCAGGCCCCACAGAAGGCAGGTACCGGGTCGTGCACGAGCGCGAGCACCTCCCGGACCAACAGGGAACAGGGCGCACCAAGCCCCCCCAAATTAAACCAGCAAAATTCACCTCGCGTCGGCGACTGAACGGCGATCGGGCCCAGGCGGCGGAGAAGCCTCGCCGCCTCACGCCGCGCCATATTGCCGTCCTTCGGCTTCGCCTCGGAGCTGGCGCCGTGCCCCGGTTGTGACTTGAGAGGGAAGGAGCGGTCCGGAGCGGAGGGGGGACGCTTGCGTCTGGTGGAAAGTGGAGTGCCAATGTCAACTGCCTGCCTGAGAGCAGTAGGCAGCCGCAGATGAATGAACTGGTAGGAGACGGACGAGTTGATGCTATGACGTGGCAGAGTTATCGGGACAAAATGATCACGTGCCTTGTACACGTGTGCGTTTACTTTTTTTTTTTTTTTTTTTTTTGAGAAGATGTGTGCTGTGTGCGTGTACAAGTTACCCGACCCGAGTATATCGATCCGACTAGACCAAAACCCGATCTGGACTAATCGGACCTGCACGTTGGGTGGGCTGCAGTTTTTGGCCCGTGATCGACCCGGTGGCCCGACATTGCATCTAGATTCAGCAGTCCAGAGTAGAGCTTCAGGCAACAGAATCTCACGTCACGCTATCACAGTCACTGATAGAGAAGGCACAAGTTGCAACGGCGAGATTATTATCTTCGAGATATCAAGCTCAACATTGATCCATCCATAGTTTTCACGTGCAAATGACGGAAAAGACACAAACTGACAAGCTTCTGCCATGTACGTGCGAGAACTTCAAATACAGAGAATACTCAGTACCGACAGCTTCAAAACTGCGGCCGTTTTGGCACTGCCAAAATATATAGTGAAAATTTCGTAAATCATGGAGCTTCTCGGCACACATTGTATGAATGCACAGAGATTTATTTCAAACTACATGTGGCTTTCGCACAGTTCTCTGCATGACTAATCGCGGCCATGTTTTCAGAATCCAGACTTATTCAGCCAATGAGCCAACATGTGATGGTCTTTTCTTCAGGCCCTGCACTGATCCTCTTCCTCTGACTGTTCCTGCCTGAGCATTCATGCCTGCATAGTGCCACAAACCATCAGCGGGGTGCCATTATTTTTCGGAGAGAACTCAACATTTCTTTGTTCATCAAGCTGTTAGTGGCTGTCATCTTAGGCCGATATGCTCTCCAAGGGATGAAGCCAGAAAAAAATTTAGGACGGGCTGAACAGAAGTCTACACCGACTTGGGTCTGTTTGGTTTATGTCCCAATTTGCCGTGCCATGTTTTTGGTAAACTGTGGTTGCCACAAAAGTTTGGCGAACAAAATTGGAGCCGAAGTTGTGGCAAAGTTTGGCAAGAAAATGAGTCTATGACGTGTGGGACACACAAGTAAGAAAGTGTGGCACGCCGAACTTATGGCAGCAAACCAAACACCAGCCAGAATAACTGTGGCATGACTAATCTGTGGCATGACAAACTCCGGTAACCAACCAAACAGACCTTTATAATAGATTGAAAGTATTGTAATATCGAAACGTTGATTAATAATAAAATATGATGCTTGCTCTGTCTTATTTGTTGACCTAATAAGCAAATACAGTATATCTTCTCCTCCAAACAATCACAGCCGTGCCTTTTCCTGTATTTCTACGCTATTATTCTGTAAATCTGCTAAGGTGGAGGAAAAATTAAATATTCTATAGTTTTCATCATTCTGAACTTCGCTGAATGCAAGCCAAGTAAGGGCATCATCACGTGTTATTTTGAGATAGCACTGTAATTTTAAGGAAAACAGTGCAGCTTACTGAAGCATGAACAGCATGCATATATATTAACTGCGGCACTTTCGATGACAAGATACAGAAGATTAAACCGACAATTATCATGAAACAAAACAAGGCAAGATCAATCCATCGTTTAATGTTATATTAAATTACATACAGGTATGATTTAGTATAACTACTGGACAAGGCATAGGATTGATGCTTACTCGTCGTGACTGTCCTCTTGATCACGGATCTCCAATGTAGGGGATGTGTTCAACAATCCATCGGTCGCGTCCTTCTAACCTTGTTTTGAACTCTTCAGGCATCATCGAGCCGATGCATAGCTGTTGGAGTGATTTAAGGTGTACAAGGCCCTCTGGTACCGACGTCAAGCTTTTCAAGCCCCAGAGCTCTAGCCGACGCAAGGTTCTCATGGTGTCGTCCTCAATCTCAACCTCCTTCAACTCACCCATGGAGCTCAAGTAGAGGTGTTTGAGCATAGGGAACCACCTGGCACGAAATGCCAGCCTCGTTCCCTCATAGCACCGGTACAGGTTAAGGTGGCCTAGATTCTGAAACATGACAGCAAGTAGAGCAAGTGGGTCTTCATGCAGCCCAGAAAAGCAAAGCCGTAAGCTTTTCAGCTTGGGTAAGTGACCAAATGGAGGAGGAATAGCTCCTTTATCTAGCCTGCCACTTAACATAAGCTTCTCCAGGTATGGTAACGGTTTCAAGTCTGACAGATCAAGAACATCTCTGTCGCGATCAGCTGCAATCACAGACAACGAAGTCAAAGCTTTCATATTGCTTACCGAAGTCCACAAATCTGTGTTGTAGGACTCTAGCACCTTCCTAATGCCAATGCTTCTCATCCTGGTCAAACATCCAAGATTTCTAACAACGCAGCTGTTGGCTTCTATGTATTTCAGGGTCTGCAGATGTTCCTGCCGACATATTTTGTTGCTCGCTGAACTTCCAAACCTTCCAACATCTATAATTAGGTGCTGAAGCTTTGTTAACATAGTAACTTCACTTGGTAACTCAAGTATATAACCCTTGAGATATAGCATCTGCAGATTCCTAAGCTTCCCAATAGATCTTGGTATCTCCTTGAGTAATGTATATCCCAAGTCAAGGTAATGCAAGTTAAACAAATTAGACACATTATCTGGTATTTTCTGAATATGGCAGTGCCTCAGGCTCAAGACCCTCAACAATCTAAAGCTTGGATAACAGTCTCTATACCAAGATGATGATACTTCTTCTACAAACATGATGATGGACCTGAGTTGTGCAGAAATTTTCATCGGCTCCATTAGATTACCATCCTTCTGTACGGAAACTCGACGAGATCCATCAGAATTGCAGTCTGAGTTAGGATAGTCCCATGTAGTAGCAAACTTTTCCTTCTTGGATATCATTAGAGATATCTCCCTCACAAGGTCATGCATCTGAAACCTCTTTGGCCTTCCATATTCATTCTTGTTGACAACTTGAAGCAATGAACGATCAGTTAGCTCCTTCAGGTAACATGTAGCTACATCTGCCAGTATCATCTCAGGTCCTCTATCCTCAACAAATCCTTCAGCTATCCAGAGTCTGATTAGCTGTTTCTGTTGTATCTGATAGTCTTCAGGGAACAGACGACAGTAAAGAAAACAGTTCTTCAAGTAACTAGGGAGATCGTTGTAACTAAGATTCAGAACGCTAGCAACCCAGCTCAGCTCTGGGTTGCTACTCAGCTGCCACCTAAGTTGTCTATAGAACAATTCCCACTCATGCTCATCCATTTCTTTGTAGGATAGAAGACTCCCTATAGCAACAAGAGCCAGTGGCAACCCTTGGCACTTGCCTACAATTCTTTCAGCACAGGTCTTAAGACTGAGGGGGCAACTTCTGTCATCTAATCTTGAGAAGGCCTTTTGACAGAAAAGAGTCCATGCTTCCTCCTTTGGTAGTAAACTAAGCTTCATTTCACGGTTTGAATCAGCTACGGATGCCACAGCTTG
Source organism: Microstegium vimineum (assembly GCA_022036555.1). Taxonomy (NCBI): domain Eukaryota; kingdom Viridiplantae; phylum Streptophyta; class Magnoliopsida; order Poales; family Poaceae; genus Microstegium; species Microstegium vimineum. The sequence continues at coordinate 51,593,088 of CM039120.1, forward strand.
GAGACGAGTCGTGATAATGATTCGGCTCCCGTTGTTGTTCTTGACAAATGCACTATCTAGTAAAGGCCAAGAGTCCCTACTCCAGACATCATCCAACACAACTAAGTATCTTCTGTCCTTAAGATATCTTTTAAGTAGTTCAACTAGATTCAAGCAATCCATAGTGTCAAGCCCATCCGGAATATTCTCATTTTTTGCCATAAGCTGCAGTAAGATTTTTTGGAGGAGATCTTTAACCCTGTAACTTTGAGATACTGAAATCCATGCACGGCAGATAAACATTCTTTTAATTTCTTCATTCTTGTAGATGCTACTAGCAATTGTTATCTTACCTAATCCTCCCATTCCACATATGGAGATAACAATGCGTTCTTTCCTCAAATCAGATATCCATTCTGTTAAGCACTTCACCTCTTCCTTGTTCCCCACAAAATCATCATCATCATTCAGGTACGACTGTTCAGACAGATGTTGGAGTCTGCTAGAATAACTCAATGCATTATCTCTCCTACTGTTGGCCGCTGATACATCAAACCTGTTTTTTGTCTCAGTAATCTTTTTAAGACATTCCTCCACGAATTTAGCATGTGCTGCAAGCTTGCGCCATCTTTTGACCTCTGCTGCTTGGTTCAATACTCTCTTTAGAAAACTGTTCGTTCCTTCCATTTGGGCAACAAGATAAATGTACTCGTCAACAATGTCCTCAGCTTCATGTGCCGCTTGTCTTACCTGTTCCAGCCAGGCCTCCAGTAACTTATCACTGGAACTGTGAGCATCTAGTTGACTTATGAATGCTTGCATCATCGACAAATCACTTTGGAGTAGCCTCATTCTGTTGATTACTTCTTGCATGTCAGGTACCTGCTTCTGTAACTTTGAACTGATAATTTTCAACCCCTCTTCTCCAAGTGCAGACGTAATCTTTTGAAGAACCACTATGACCAAAGCTTCTACCATTTTTACTTTTTCTTGCAGAAACTGTTCCTAAGGATTCAGCATTGGCTTAATCCTGCAGGCAGAGAAATAACAGTTACATGCATTAATGTTATGGGGAGGAAGAATCACAATCGTTGAATAATATGGAAACACCAGCTCCATTATTCTTCTAGCAAAATTCATGGTTTTAAGCTTTGATCTGCATTAACTTTTGCGTTATCTTGTCAAAGATATATTGTCTCCGATCTATTCAAGTAGCCCCAGTTGAGATTGAATTGAATGCATAATCAAAGTTCAGATGAGCAGATTCAAACAGCAGATTACCCTCGATTCCTCGATTGAAATCGAGTCCAACCTAATTTACTCGTAGTGGCAACACGAACATCGCATTGCTCAGTCATCTGACAACAAAAACCTAATTTTTCCACTGTGTGTTTGGAAGAAAGGGGATTGCTCTAAGAACATTGGAGGGTCACTAAAATTTTAAGCTCAATCCTAAGGATTTGGATCCAAATCTCCCAATCCATTTCCTCAACCAAAAATAAATAAAATCCCCCATTCCAAAAGGATCCAGAGTAACTAGCAGCAGTGCAAGACCTAAAGTAACTGGCAGAGGAAACAAAACATAAACCGCACAATAGCATCCAGGAACAAGAATGACGGCGAGGAAGGAAACACACCTTTGCAAAGGAAGCGGTCAGCAGGTTACAGCTCGGGTTACTTGAAAGTTGAAACGTCGAGCAATCCAATGCAAGTCGGAACTCCGAAGCCACGGCGGTTGAAGAAGGCGAAGGATGCAGCGGCTCCTCTGCACGCAGGCAGACGCTGCGAGACGAGACTGCAACTAGGAAGTGGGGTGTGATCGCGTGGAGGAGAGAGGTCTTCTCGGAGAATGCGGCTGCAGCCGTCAGCTCTGACTTTTGGGAGCCTATGTACACTGCACTAGCACTACTGGCTACTGCAGTCCCAACACCAAACTACTTTTTACAGTTGGCCGTACAGCGCGGCGACTGCGAATGCGTGGCTACCGTGCCAGATTCAGTAACTTTGTGAAGCAAAGTTACAATGTGACGGCTACAGCGATTTCCAAACCAGCACTCACACTTTTCAGCCCCCAAACCAACGAGTTAGCACGGAAACCAGACGCGCCAACGTCTTCCGCGCCGCTCGTGCACGCTCTACCATCGCGGTGGATTCCTCGCTGCCCCGCCGCGCCTCCTCAGTGTTGCCGTGCTGCGTCGTCTTCCTCGTAATCGGAGGACCCGGGCCTCACGGAGTGCCTCCGGCTGTTGGAGACGGTGCCCGCCGCCGTGGCCTACTCGCCGGCGTTCCGCCGCCACTGGCCGCCCATATCCGCCTCGCTCACCTCGATGCTGGCGTCCATCGCCAGCCCGGACTTCCCACTCGCCGCGCCGCTCCGATGCGCCCAGGCTCGGCTAGCTCCACACCGCCGCTGCTCTCCTCCACTGTTGCCTCGCTCTCCCAGCTCGCCGCCGACGCTCGCCTCCTCGCCGCGCCTGCGCTCCGGGCCCCTCCTCCGTCGGCGCCTCCGGTTCCGCCGCAAATGCGCTCGTCTCCCGACTCCACCCGAGCTCCGTGGCCTCCCGCGCCGCCGCGCTGGACGAGCTGACGTGCACCGCGCCCGCGTTGCCGTCGTCCTCCCCGGCCGCGGCCGTCTCCACAGCGCTACTCGACTCCGCTGCTGGCTGCGGCGAGGACCCTCCGCGAATGTACTGTGGCCGCACTGGCCGCCTTCGCGTCCTCGGACGCCGCGCGACCGTCCCTAGCGCAGGAGGTCGGCGCCGTGGTGCCTCACCTGTGCCGCGCATTAGAGTCCGGCTCGGGCCTGTCAACGGTGGAACACGTGTGCGCGACCCTGATCCCGCTGACGGCCGCGGCGGCCGGGGTTCTCCGGAACCTTGCTGCGTACTCGGACCTTCTCCCGGCGTTCCACGACGAGGCGTTCCAGGCGAGCTCGCTGGCAATCGGACTTCCTCGACGGCAGCAGCTGTGGCGGCGACGACGAGCTGCCGGGGCTGGCGCCCGCGCTGGGCTTCCTCCACATCATGGCCTCGTTCCAATACATCACCGAGATGGCCGCGTCGTTCGGTGGTGGCAGCTTCGTGGCGCTCGTGGTCGCCGCGCTGGCACTGGCGGAGCTCTGCGGCAACACAGGCGGTAGCAAGGCCGCGCAGCGGCAGCAGTACGAGGACGTGGTCGAGGTTGCCGCCACCGTTCCACGGCTGGTGTGATGCCGGAGGCGAAGGCCGTGACCGAGCGCGACGCCATAGTCCTGGTCGTGTCAAGCGAGTGCCAGAAAGTGGGCGGTGTAGGAGAGTGAGTTTGGAAATCGCTGTATCCGTCGGATGGTAGCTGGAGGGTGGAGATTGAGAGAAAGTTACATTGTAACTTTGCTCTATAAAGTTACTCAATCTGGCTCCTCCGCGCGACGCGAGGCTAGTTTTTTTTTTTTTTTGGCGAACACGTGAGGCTAGTTAGTAGAGTAGGACGGTAGGACCGGCGCGTAGCACGGAAGCGGACCCAGCGTCGAGCGCGAACACGAAAACTCACAGTTCGTGCCAGCCGCAGTTTTGGACCGCTAGCGTGAATACTAATTTCTTTCTGTCAAGCTATAGCTATGCTTGCCTTGTTGGCGTACTGCCCCAGATTCTATCTCAGTCCACGTCATTTTCAGGGCTTCCCCAATTCACCACAGTGGCGTGCTCCCCAACTTTCAATGGTGGTTTGATCTAATATAAAGTGGAAGCAGTAGTTCGAACGCGCGTTCGAAGCAAGGAGCCAAACCATGATGACGTTTGGTTGACAAGGACCACACCTATTGACCTCAATGTTTGAGGAGAGAGAGAAAAGTGATGCGATCCAGAGGTATATGTATAGATGTGACTTGCATTGTGAGGGCTTCACCAACGCAGGCGATAGCTCCTGTATGCCTCACGCAAAAAATGTCAGGTCACACACATCTCGGTGATCTGGGCAGTCAATGGGGCTGTTTGGTTCACAGCCCCCGCCCACCACCACGTTGTGGCGTCGCCAAAGCCTGCGGTGAAGAAAATGGCCGCCGAACCTGTGACGAGAATGGGCATGCAAATGAACTAAGGCAGACTGTGGCTACCACAACCTACACACGAACCAAACGCCAGCCAAACTTCTGTGGCAGCCGCTGCATGGCGAGGCAAAGTTTGGTTGGGAACCAAACACTCCCAATATCCCAACGCCGGCTGTAGGGGTGTGTTGCTTCGTCAGGCCTAAAAAGCTTCCCAAAAGTTGTGTGACCTTTCTTCTCGCATGGCAGATGGAGCCACTCCGTGCCGCTCATCACTCCAACCCGTGCTTTTATTATCACCTACAACTTTTGTCAGGTGAGACCATCGACTCTGGCAACCTGCAAACCACCATCTTCGGTGACATGGAAG